>JANRGW010032709.1:0-14189 GCA_024733675.1 Psilopsiagon aymara | reverse complement strand
GGGACGGGGGGGGTAGGGGAGGGCAGCAGAGCCGCTCCGAGTGGGCCCATAGGGACCCCCGCACCCTTTGCTTGGCCCTGGGGCTACCTCGTGTCCTGCAGGTGCAGCCCCGCCAGCTCGGGGCTGCCATAGAGCCCTTCCCCTCTGCTGCTCCAAGGCAGGAGGGGCCCTATGGGCTCCGGTGACCCCCGGGTGCTGCTGCCCGGCCTGGGCTGCTCCCCCGCAGCATCCGCGAGGCTGTGGAACACCTTTAGGACCAAGTCCATCGCGGCCGCCCCTGCGTGGCTGCAGCGGAGCCAGGGCCGCCCCCCGTCCCGCACCCCCCTGGGGCCGGGGCTCGGGCTGATCCTCCCGGGATGGGTTTGGCACTTCCCACCCGCAGCCCCGCTCCGGGGCGGCTCCGAGCGCGGTGTCCCCGGGGGAGCGGACGCTCCCGGATCCCGGCCCCGCGCAGCCGGGCCGGGGCTGCCATTGGCTCCGGCGGGGAGCGCTGACCGCCAGCAGCCTCCGAACCATTTCCTGTTGCTGCAGCGTTAACGCCGAGCAGACCCCGCTGCCTCTTCCCTCCCTGCAGCCCGAGCGCAGCGCGCTCCGGTGAGTACCGGCACCGGCGGCACCCGCGCGGGGCGGATGGGGCGTCCCGAGGGGTCCCAGCGCCACCTCCGGGTGTCCCCGCTCTGCCCCGTCCCTTGCTCGAGGTTCTCCACTGTTGGGTTGGGGATAAACGGGGCCCCGGGGCACGGGGATGAGGGCTCAGGGCCCGGTGGTGGGGATGCGGTGGGTGAGGATGCAGGGATGGGGGCCTGGGGGCACAGGGCTCGGGGCTTGGGGGCTTAGGGCTGAGCGCTCTGAGGCTGTGCCCACTGCCGGATCCCGGAGTGATCCCGCTCCAGGGATCCAGAGCTCCAAGGTGGGATCCGGGGCTCTCCTGCCCAGCTCCGGCCGCCTCTCCCCGGGTTCACTCACCCCCTGTGCCAGCCACAGCCTCGGACCCCCGCTCCCCCCCACCCCGTGGCCAAGGGCACCCCATGGCCCCAGGGCCAACTCTGCCAATGGAGGGGCTTTGGGGGAGCCCCACGGCGCGGCTCTGCCCCTGCAGCCCCGGAGCAGCGCTGCGCAGCTCCCCATGGGCCCCATCGCAGGGGCAGGGGTTGGAGGTGCGGCTGCCCCGCGGGGAGGGCTCCAGGACCCCCCCGGGGATGCTGCTGCTGTCCCCGGGGGTCTCCCGCGGCAGAGCCCTCCCGGCCCCGCTCTGAGCGCCCCGCGCGCGGCCCTCAGCTGCTGATGTGTCACATTTTCGGCATTTCTTTCCTCATTCCTCCCTCCGAGGAGCGTTTCTGGGAGCTCAGCTCGGCCCGGCCCGGGCTGGGGCTGCTTCGCCTCCTGCCCCACACCCTGGGGACCACAGCCCCCCGCAGCCGATGCGTGTGCGCCGCACATCGGCTCCTGTGGGTCCCCGAGAGTTCAGCCCCATGGCCCTGCGCTGTGTGCTGTGCCCATGGGCAGAGGGGGACGCAGAGCCTGGCCCCGGGCAGCAGATCCGCTCGTCCTGGAGGAGCCACATCCGTCCTGGCCCTGCAGGAGGGGCAGTGGAGAGCGATGGCTCTGGGTTGGTACCTCTGGGGATGGCCTTGGATGGAGCAGCCTGGACCCGGCACCCTCCCCTGAGTGATGCTCCGCGGTCCCCTGGAGCACGGTCACACCCAGGCATGGTTCTGAGCGGGACAAGGAACTCCGGGGGTCCCCAGCAGCGCCGCTCAGCCCCTGTGTCCACAGATGCAGAGTGAGTGCCATCCCCTGAGACCCTGAGACCGCGGGCGCAGGATGGAGAGCCGCCGGCGGGACATGGAGCTGCTGAGCAACAGCATGGCCGCGTACGCACACATCCGAGGTGAGCCCGGCCCCAACGGGGGGCACTGGGGGCTATCATGGGCCGGACCCTCATCCCCACTGCTCTCCCCACAGCCAACCCCGAGAGCTTCGGGCTCTACTTTGTGCTGGGCGTCTGCTTCGGGCTGGTGCTGACCCTGTGCCTGCTGGTGCTGCGCCTGTCCTGCGCGCCCCCCCCGCGCCGCCCCAGGGGCTTCAGTGATGACGACGAGGATGAGGACGAGGATGAAGACGACGACGAGGAGGAGGACACCGTTGACCGCGCGGCGTCCGAGTCGCTGCTGCCGGTGACCGAGATCCCTCTGGAGCCCCACGGCCCCGGTGATGGGGCTGCGGCCATCAATGTGTTCACCTCGGCGGAGGAGCTGGAGCAGGCGCAGCGGCTGGAGGAGCGGGAGCGCATCATCCGCGAGATCTGGCGCAATGGGCAGCCCGACATCACCCTGGGCACCGGCACCCTCGGCCGCGTCCACTACTACTGACCCCGGGAGCTGCCATGGACCGGGAGGGTGAGGAGCGGCCGCTCCCGGCCCCTGCGCTGGAGGCCCTCGATGCACTTTGAGCCATTGGTACGACTGCGGGCGCCAAAGGAGGAGCCCCGGGACCGGCAGGGGCAGGGGCAGGGACAGGGGCAGGGGCAGACCCCGCTCGCCTCAACCCCTTGGCCATCCCCATGGGTCACATCCGGCTGTTCCCATGTAAGCTCTGGGGGTCCTGCCCCACAAACATGGTGCTGTTCTACCCCCCCTCGTGGAGCTCAGCGTGGTGCTGGGGGGGGGTTCAGCCGCCGCCTTCCGAAGCCAAAGCCTTTCCCGTGGCCCCGCTAAAATTATCCGGATCCTTTCCGGCACCGCCCTGAGCCTGACCCGGGCGGATGTTTCCCTCTGGGGCTCCCCAGGGATGTGGGGCTGCTCCCCACGGGGCTGGGTCACATCCTGCCCCTGCTCCTGGTGCTATCCCAGCCCCGTGGGGGCCCCATTGCCCCCTCCCCAGCCCCCTATAAAAATAGCTCCTTCCCAGGCGGGTCCCGCCAGCGCCAGCAGGATCCAGATGTTTTCCAGATGTTGTCCCAGCCCCACGCCGGTGGCTGCAGGCCAGGATGTGATGGGGCTGCGGCTGGGATGGGAAATGGAGCAAGAGGAGGAGGAGGAAGAGGAGGAGGAAGAAGAGGCACTCCCCCGCCCCGCACTGTGATGGGATCTTTGTGCTGGGATGGGTACCCGGTGCCTGGCAGCCCCATCCCGGCTCTGCCCGCCCCATGGGGACGCGCAGCCCATAGCAGAGCCCCTCTATGGGTACTCAGCACTCTGTACCCAAAGTAGTTTATTCCGAACACTGTCCCTATGCCTCGGGGCCGTTGTGCCGCAGGAAGCGGTGCTGTGCTGCGGGGGGAGCATCCTGCACCCAACCAGCGCGGAGCGGGGCACAGCACCAGCACCACGAGCCCCGGGGGCTGCGCAGCGCTCAGCAGGGCAGCGCCTTCCTCACCCGCTCGATCTCTGCCTGCGGGGAGATGCTGTGAGCAATGGGGGGGCAATGGGGACCCTGCACAGCAATGGGGGGGCAATGGGGACCCTGCCCAGGGCAGCCCCCCCCGGCACTCACCTGCAGCGCCTGGCGCTTGGTCCGCTCCTGCCCCAGCCGCAGCCTCAGCTCCTCCAGGTCCCGCCTGCAACGCACCAGGGGCGGCTCAGTGATGCCGAACCCGGTGATGCTGAACCCCCCCTCAGCCCCACTCACAGGTGCTGCACCCGCATCAGGTCCACCAGGATGTGCAGGGACCGCACCTCTGCCTTCAGGTCCCCCAGGGCCAGCGCCTCCCTCGGGCACGGTGCCCCCGGCACCTCTGTGCTGTGCGGGGTCCACTGGGGGTGCTCCCCACCGCAGGGACCCCCCGGGGTGAGGCTGGGTGGCCGCTGGCCCAGCACCCGCGGCCGTGTGGCTGTGGGGTGGCTGAGCCGGGCCGTGGTGACCGGCACCGCGTTGGAGCCATCAGCGTCTGCCAAAGAGATGCCAAAGAGATACCAAAGAGAAGATGCCAAAGAGATGATGCTAAAGAGATGCCAAAGAGATACCAAAGAGATGCCAAAGAGATGATGCTAAAGAGATACCAAAGAGATGCCAAAGAGATGATGCTAAAGAGATGCCAAAGAGATGCCAAAAAGATGCCAAAGAGACGATGCTAAAGAGATGCCAAAGAGATGCCAAAGAGATGATGCCAAAGAGATGCCAAAGAGCTCAGCATGCGGTATTGGCACAAGGCATGGCCCTGCATGGCTGCAGCTCCTACCTGGATCATCGGCTCTGCCCCAGTCTGTGTCTGAGGCATCGGGCTGGGGACCACCAGGCCTGGGGACAGCAGAGGCACAGAATGGACCAAGCAGGGATGCTCTGCATCAGCACCACCCCGGTGCTGGGAGCATCACTGCAGCTCCGGATGCCCCAGAGCGCCCGCGGGAGTCTTACTTGCTTGTCACTGTGGGGGGGGGTTTGGCCTTGGCAGGGATGGGGGGAGCAGGAGCCATCCTCTTGCTATGGGGCTGCTTTGCCGGCTCCATCCTCAGCGGTGCCGGGAGCTCTGGGGCAGAGAAGCAGGGGCAGGGCTGGGGCCGGCAGCGCGCAGTGCAGGCAGCGAGGGCAGGGCAGGAAGAGCTTCCTGCAGGGGAACCACAGCCACGGCCATGGCCCGGCACCGGGACCTGCCCAAAGCAATGGGGCTCCCGTCCGGGCATGGCCCGTCCCCATCCCCGTCCCCATCCCCGTCCCTACCTCCTCCCCTGGCCCAGCACTCACCCGGCTGCTCCCCCTCCTCGTCCTTTGCTGTCTTGCAGGCTGCTGGGGAGCAAAGGAGCTCATATGGGGCTGTGGGAAAGACCCCCGAGGCATGGGCTCCATCCCCATCTCGCCACTTCCCTGCTGGGGAAGGAGGCACCCCCAGGCAGGACTGGGGGGACACAAGGTCCCGTGGTGCTCCTGGTTCCTGCCATGGCCATAGTGATGCTCAGTGGTACCCAACCAGCCCCATGGTGGCTCTGCCCCATCATCGCCCAGGGCCCTGCCTCATGGTTCAGGGACAGACGCCGCTCCTGCGAGCCGCACATCAGCCCCACTGTGGTTGTGTTTCCTCTGCGTGTGGCAGAGCAGACGGCTGCAAACCTCCCCCAGAGCATCAACAGCACAGCACGGGCAGGATGCTGCCCCTATGGCACAGCAGCATCCCTCGGCCACCGAGCCCTGAGGTCCCAGCAGGCAGAGAATATGGGGCATCCAACCACAGGTATGCGCCCATGACCCATCCTGCCCCTGATGCTGTCTGGTCCCTGCCACCACCAGCACGGCCCTCACCGTGGCAGCCTCAGGCACCAAAACTGCCAAAGGGTTTTGTCCTCCCAAAGAGACGGCTGCAGCCATGAGGGATGAGGGCACTCAGCCCCAAGGGCGCACGGAGCTGCTCTGCGGGCCCCAGGGCTCCATCGCTCCCAAGGTGTGAGGTTGGTGGTGCTCAGAGCTGCCCTTGTCCACAGCGCAGGGCCATGTGGCCCCAAGCAGATGCTGAGGGGTCACTGAGTGTGGCCCCCCCCAAACAGCACAGCTCCATCCTACCTGCTGGTGCGGGGCTGCCCCCGAGGCTGAGCACCGTGGTGCTGTGCCCGGCTCCCCCGGCTGCCGCGGCCCCGCACCACGCACGTGACGCCGGAGGAAACCGCGCTGGGAAGGAAGTCAAACCTGAGAGCATCTCGGTGCCGGTCCATGCCGCATCCTCGCTCCCCACGGGGCTCCTCCTGCCCCCCGGCACTGCCAGCTCCTGGGCTGCCCCAACCCACCTCCCTCCGGGCCGTGGGGCTGCCCGCTGGGGCACTGAGGCCACCGGGGCTGAGTGCCCACCTTGGCCGGACTGATGGGGTTCTGCATCCCAGGATGGCATCAATGGCTTCAGCTGATGGAGAGAGGGGTTGGGTGAGGATGGAGCCATGGCACAGCCCCACAGGCACGGGGCTTTGGCACCGTGGAGCCCACCAAGGCTCAGGGTCCATCCACACGAGCCCTGCGTGGCCTTGGAGCAGCCCCAATTTACCATGGGCACCAGCACGAGGCTGTTGGGAAAGCCCTCTCCGGTGCCGGCACTGCCCCCGACCCCTGCATGCTGCAGGGCAGGCGTCAGCGCCAGGGACCCTCCTCGGGGTGCCCCTGTCCCCGTGTCCCCGCACCTCGCTCAGGACCTGGATGACATCCCCTTGGATGCAGCTCCGGGCTGAACTCAGGCCCGGCAGAGCCGCGGCTCCCGCTCTGTGCGGGAAGGGCAGGATGGAGCTTGCGGGGTCTCCCCAGGCCCCACCAGCCCATGGCACGGGCAATGGTGCCTCACCCGGCCCTGGCTGCAGGATGGGTGCTGAGCACTGCGGGCAGCACCCAGAGGCAGCTCATGGTGCTCAGCGCTCAGCATCGCGCACGCGGAGCATCCCTACCTGAGCTGCGCGCGGGCAGCGCCGGGCTCAGGCACCACGGGCACGGCTGCGGGAGCGGAGCAGCACCGCAGGACTCGGAGCACCCGCGGGTCCCCTCTGCCACCTCTGCGTGGAGGGGAAGTGAAACCCAAACCACAGAGGGGCCGAAGCCACAACCCACGAGCGCGATGCTGAGTCCCTGCGCTGAGCGCAGAAGGGTCGGTACCAGCGCCAGGGCTGCTGGGCATGGTCCATGCCTTGTCCAGGCTCTCAGCACCAGCGCTCCCTTGGGTCAGGTGCATTTGATCCCAAGGGGATCAGCACAGGGCTGTGCTGAGGAGCAGAGACGCCCATCCATGGGTTTGGACGTTCTGGGTGGGAGGAGGGGACACCACCAGGCACTCAGCACCAGGCTCCGTTTCTCAACCTGGCTCAAGGGCTCGAATTCACATGAAGGGGAACTCGAACCATGAAGGGAACCACGAACCGTTAACCCACATCACTGTCTCAACTGCTCTTGGCCAACACCATTGACCAACAGCGGGCAGGAACCGGGCAGCCCCCTGCACTCACCATGAAGGCTGCAGACTCAGCAAGACCCACAGCTCTCAGGCAGTAAGGATCAAGCTTCCTTTGAGGGAGCAGCAATGGAAAAGCATCGACTGCCCCGTGCCACAAAGGCAATGGCTTACTCTAAACCAGATTTAGTGCTGGCATAAACCCATGCACCTATAGCCATGACCGTCAGTTTCAGAGCACGGATGGAGCCGTTGTTCCTGTTCAGGGGTGATACAGCTCCTGCAGACAGCAGAGCTCAGGCACAGGACCTGTGGCTGTCACCTCCTCTTTCCTGCATGCAATCATCACCACCACGGGCTAAAAGCTCTATTAAGTGTTTAAAAGCCAGGAGTAAGCTGGGTTTAGCCTCCAATTTAAGAGCACAAGAGGCCAAGGGTAGAACACATACTCCTATGTGCCCAGGGAAGGGGGGGAGTCACCACGCCGGGAGGTATTTAAAAGACATGGAGATGTGGCACTTATGGACATGGTTTAGTGGGGGACAGGACAAGGTTAACACTTGGATTCAATGACCTTAAAGGTCTCTTCGAACCCAAGTAATTCTTGTGCTGCAAGGGCAGTTTTTGTACCTGCATTCCCTGCCTGGATACCCCCACAAACCAGGAAGCTCCTTGCACTCTGCTCCCTGGCAGCAGGGGAACCACACAGGCCCCAGGATGAGCTTCCTCTTCCAGACTGCTCCCGGGCCCACTTTCTCTTACAGGATGCTGCTGGTTCAAAGCTTCCCTCCCCAGCAGCAATTTGGTGGCCACAGAGGGGCACTGCAAGGGCATTTGGCTCTTGTGGCCTCACCCCTGAAGTCAGAAGACGCCAGGAGCCCCTGACTCAGAACACGAAACAAAGAGTTACACCTACTACTTCTTTTATTGTATTTTATTTGCATAAACAAACTCGAGGGCTTTGCTAAACAGGAACTGTTCAAGTCAAAACAAACCAAACTCTAGTTGGTGTGCGCAGGGAAAACAGCACAGCAATCCATGGGGAGGGAAGGCGGGGAGGGAGAGCGGTGCCTACAGCACGTGCACACGCAGCGTGGGTGCATGGACATGCCTCTCCTGCTACGAGGGACTCACTCAGCCCGAGAGCTGCTTGCAGGCTCCTTCAGAGTACAGTGAAGTCGAAGACAGAAAGAAGAGCACGGTCACAGCCATCCTCAGCCAGCACAGGAGGGACCTCTGGTTTTGTCTTCTTTTTTGTTTTCTTTTTATATAAAAAGATTAATAAAAAATATTGAAAAAATTCTCATCTCCTTTTATATTTTTAACTCAGTAGAATTCCAAAGTTTCTTAGAAAACTATGGTACCTTGGAAAGAGCACTCGAGTTCACAACCAGCTGCAAAGAGGAGACACAAAATGCCTACAAGCGGTTTGGGGCTCCAGCACACACCAGGCCTAACAGTGCACACAAACAGTGGTGAGAAGTAGGGTGTCATGTTTTTTCTCTTTCAACCATGCTAATTTTGTTAAGTTTCAACATAAAAGGAAAACATTTTCTTTTTTTAAAGGCCCTAAAACTCAACAGTTACATTAAAAAAAAAAAAGGTTTAAAAAAGAAAAGAAGTCGTCGGAGTTTGGTCCCAAGGAGTCAACATTTAGATGTTTATTCACATGCTTCATTGTTTTCTTATTGATAAGAACCAAAAAGAGTTTCCAAAATGATCATTTAATTGATGTTACTACAGAAAGGCCTAAAATAAAGTATGGATTTAAAAAACTGAATACACAATGGGGGGGGGGGAGGGAAAAACCTTGCAGGGGTGAATTAACCCCAATCAGAGCCATTGCAATTTATAAAAGGGAACCAGGAACGCCAAGACTACCGGGGCAAGATGGGCACAAACCAAAATCCACGTTGTCGTCAAAGCCTGTTACCAAAAAATTAACCGACCATTCAATCAGGTCACAGATGAGAGAAAACCCTCTGATCTCACCCAGTACTTGACCTTACTCAGGCCAGAAGGGAAGTCTTTGGGAAGATAAACTCCATGAGTGGATCCGAGCGTAAATGATTGGTCAGTTCTAGTCCACGCTTAGGGAGGCTGAACTCTGGAAATGCAGTTAAGATTGGGATTGTTTCCGAGCTCCTCTCCAGGGCTCTGCTCAGCACATCAGGATCACCCTGACACTCCAGCACTGAGCCCCTTCCCTGCTGCCAGGGCTCTCGGAAACACGTGGGCCCTGCGGCTACTCAGTCGTCGTCTGCAAGTTGTCCTTTTCCTCTCTGTTTTCTGTTCCACTTTCATCATCTTCGATTTCTCCTTCTTCTCCACTGAATTTGTCGTGGGCCCACTTGGGGCTGGTGCTTGACTTCCGGAATATGAAGCGGCCTCTTCCCCGGGGGAAGGCACCTCGACCACGGCCGCGGCTCACCCACTTGTCCGCACCTTCGCCCTCCCGGTCATCATGCTGCACAGGAGGAAGCCAACGAGACCAGTTGAAACAAGACATTGACTACTCACTGTGTGAGAGTGGGAAAACTCTGACTGGTGACACAGAACCCTGCAGCACGGACCAGACTCTCATCTAAAGAGAAATACTGGCCTGGTTGGGAAAGAAACACAGCCGATGAAGGAGGAATGCACAATCACCACCCAGGCTCTGTGCATGGCAGCCTCTCCTTGCCGGCAGGAAGTTCTCCAGAGTGTTTAGTTTAGTACATAGTTCTGCCTTCAGTAAGACTGGAGAAAAAGGCAGTAAAAATCAGGAAGGTTTGCTTGTTTGAAGTACAAGACTGAAATACTGCATTTTTTAATGAGAAGATTTGGGATCTCAAGAACCCCAAATCAGGAAGAGGCAAAAATGAGTTTGTATCTGTTTGAAACTACCCCTCTTTCAAAGAACACAGGCACACAGTCTAACTGGCTTTTAGGATTTCACTTAATGCCAAACCGCTCTACAATGAACAGAAAGAAGTCCTCTTTAGTTATAAGCCAGAAGCATCTTATGAAGTGTCTCATGAAGCCTTAACCTGGTAGACTACACAGTTTAAGGACAGCTGGCACTTCCTCCTCTCAAACATTTAAGATCAGATACACCTCGAGCATGTCTCATTACTTAAGACAACTACATACCAAGTAGTACTTCTTGCTCTTCGGTGTGTACTCTGGATCCCACTCCTCATCTCTGCTTCTCTTCTGGAAGTCATTGTTGCCACCACTGTTGCTGTTATTGTTGCCTGAAAAGTTGCCTCTGCCCCATCCTCTCCCTCTTGCTCTGAATTGCTGCAACAGCAAAAGACAAAAGAAAAGTCAAACGGTTGCAGTGGCAATGCCCTCCCACCCCCAGAGAGATTCCAGGGCTACCAGGAGATACCTCAATCACTTCTCTACCATCCAAGAGCACCTTTAACCCATCACTAAAGTAAGAGGTCAGTATATTTTAGGGTTTTCTAGATCATCTGATCACACAGTGCATCACAGTTGCTATAAAGCTGATTAAGATCATGTAGAGGCATTTCCAGAGCGCTCAGCAATTCCTAATCCACAAAAGCTTCCAGGCTTCATTTTGCTCCATACATCTTGAGTTCAACTGCCCAGACTATATTCTCAGCACCCTGGTTTGTGCTCCAGACCCAGAGCAATCATATTTGGCTCAGCATCCACAACCAGACAATGTCTTTGGGGTTTCTCCTTCATGGTATGCTTTGACTGTGAAAGAGCAAAGCACAAAAGCGACTTTTTGATCACTTTGAGAACTGATGTCAGGGTGTGGGGGAGTGGAGGACACTTACAAAGGTCCCTCTCGCTCTTCCTCGTTCATTGGGACCAGGAAATTCTTTAGTCCCAAGTCGGGACTTGTCAAAGCCAGTGCTGCTTTCCTCTCTCTCCTCAGTCTCCTCGGGATATTCCTCCGCTTTGACTGAATGAGAGGACCATGAAGACGAGGAACTGGATCTGGATCTCTCACGTACCCTTCTGTGCTTCCTGTTTCAGTGATAGGAAATGGAGGTGAGTGGGACACCAACAGGATTAATAACTCAGTTGTGTCTTGCTTGCTACAGAACCGTTTCTTTATCGCTCTCTATCAGTGCAATGCTCTCCTTTTCCGACTCCAGGAAGGAAAAGCCACAGTAAGAGCTCAGATCAGCTAAACCACACAGCTCTAACAGGGCCCAAGTTTTCTCCAGAAAGAATCTGTTGCTTGGAAGGCGTTTACATGATCTACTATGAGATAAGCACGCACCTTCAGAGTTGTAGTCAAACAAAACAATTAAGTGAATAGAAAAGAATGAAATCAGCATTAAAGCAAAGTCATTTAAATGTGGCTGTCCTCTACAATAGGAACAAGAAGGAAAAGTGACTCACCCATTCCAACACATGGAGCCTTCTCATTTACCTTTAATAATTATTTAGTATTTCAGATAGATATAATGCTATCAAGAAGACACGCAGAGGGATAATTCATGCCACTGGAGCAGATATGCCAATAGGTGCACAACTGTATGTACATGATGCCATCTCCAACCTTAACAGCAGAAACATGAAAGGCAGAAGGAAACGGCTTAGGTTTCCTACATACTTTTTCTTTGAGCCTTTGTGACTTTTCTCTGTTTTCTCAGTTGATCTTTCCCTTGAGTGACTTGAATCCCTCGAGTCCACCGATTCTCTGGATTTATCACGTTTAAGATCTCTTTCCTTATGTTTTTTACGGCGCTCAATATCAAGGCGCAGGTCAACAGGGTCATCCTTATACTTCCCTTCAGCCTACAAATGCAGGGAAGAGGGGAGTGTTTAATACAAAGGTTTACAGCGCCCCAGTTCAGCACCATTACTTTGCTATTGACTGCACAGACTTCTGGAGAACAGGAGTTTATCTGAGTACTAATCAATATTCCATTTTAAAATGTAAAATAATGCACTATCAGATTCTCATTTGTCAGACTGCAATTTTCCTACTGCTTTCTAAGAATTTTAACTTTTATTCTCCTCTTTTAAACAGCATTAGAACAAATAGCCTGATAATAGGGAAGGGAGAAACACAAAGCTGACACTTATTGTAGACCACAGCCAGTGAGAGATGAGAACTTGGGAATTCAACTGATTATGCATCAGAACTACAGCATGTGAGAAGTGTCTAACAGCCTGTGGGTGTTACTGAACAGCAGCATGCTACCTGTCCTGCTGACAGACATCACCTAGCAGGGTGGAAGGGACTTTAATCACCGTATCTGGAGGCAGTCTTTAAGAAGAAGCTGTTTGCTGCTTGGAGACATCAAAAATCACTATTACTAATGAAAGCGTAAGAGATGGAGGCCACTGATATGCAGCAGCCAGGTTCATGTGGGAGAACGCCAACATCCCACTGGGATGTAGCCTTTAATACATCTGTCAAGGTTTAGTGTGTGGCAGATGTCACCTACAGCCCTCCTTCCCCCTTGACTGGAAGGTACCATGTGAAAGTCCCTGCAGGTGGAGGTAGGCATTCCTCCACACAATCCTAGCAAGTTTGCTAATGTGAGCTGACCCTGGTGTTTCATAAAGCAAAAAACAATCAGGTGTATGAAAAACACTCCACAAACAGCTTTGGTTTTTCTTTACAGTGTCAATTTAAAAAAGATCTGGTAACACTTGCTTTGAGTTCTGTTTAAATCCCCACTAAAATAATGGATTAAGATAGTTTCTTTGCAAAATGAGAAGCTGTGTTACCTGCATATACTTAAGATTGGTGGCACCTGGATGAGGTTCTGCTGACTGCACACGTAAGAGCAGCAAACTGACAGTGGCTGTGGTTCTGACAAATATTTAACAGTAGCAGCGTGTCTGCAGGAAGCCTGTACACGATGCTGCTATCAACAACATAGAGCCTCCGGGGTTTGCTACCTCGTTTACACAATGCTAATCTTGAGAACTGTATGACTTTATATGCAACATACATCATATTAATTGTCTTGAATTAAATACAAAAGGATTAGTAATTCTCTAGCTATGAAATTTTTTTACTTACATGAGTTTCTAAACACTTTTTTGTTTAAATAAATATGTCAAATAACGCAGGAGTGAGAGCAGGCGTTTTGTTTTGGTATTTTGCTCTTCTACTTTCCCCAGGCAAAGAGCTTTTATTTCTACTCTGAGAATAAAACTGCTCCCAACACGATGGATGACAGATAAGTGACAAAATCAGCAGCAGCTCCCTTATGTGGTACAGCAAACACCTATTTGGGTTTGTGAGGGCACGTCTGTTTCACGGAAGGCTGGCGAGCTGTTTGGAAACCACGTTTATAATACACTCTGCCAAGCTGATGCTCAGAGTTCAGGCCCATCAAATCCATCTCACCATCGTCCATGTCAAGCCACAAGTGTGTTTGGAAAAAAATACGAAACAAATATGAAACAAGTAAGGTTTCAGCAGGACTGGTTAAAATCTCTTCAATGTAAATATGTATGAAGGTGAACAAACAAAGGTTAAAATCCCAAACATTTTATGTGAAGCCATTTTTATGATTGTTTACAGCGAGTGCAATGGCTTAACATTCATCTATTCAGAAAAGCTAATACACTCAATTCCAAATGGTCTGGCTCTACTCAAACAGGTGCTGAATGTTAAAGTAACAGCAATCAACAGCAACGGTACAGTAAGTTGTTAGAACAAAAATCATCATCTGCTTAATAGTGTATCTGGTTTAGATAAGTATTTAGTTTTACTTTCCTCTTTTTGACATGCATGTCTGTTTGAAAACATGGTTGGAAATATTGCATGGATACAATTGATTTAATCATACTTACAAGCAGAAAAATATCACAAAAAGTTTCTTCTCTCATCATGGGCACTTGTTCCAAAAATCCTCTCTTTTTTTCTCTCAAGCTCACCTCAATTGACTTTGGGGTCATTTACCATAGTCTAACCACTTCACAAAGGTTGTTGATATATTTTTATTAAAAATTAACCCTTTGTAGTTCATTTTTAGAATTATGCCCATCCTTAAAAGAAAAACACAAACTTAAGTAGAGAGTAATTTAAACAAAAACATCACTGTTAAGTTCATGCCCAATGCACTCATTTTGTTGAATTAAACTAGTCAGAGTAACGGTTCACCTTGAAGCCAGGATCTCGGGAGCTTTTCGATTCCTCTTGAGAGAATCCATGTTTTCTAAAAGTACTGGGAGATATATCTATCCTCCTAAAATGCAAAGAAAGTACGCAGATATAACCTCGATCACAGGAAGAATCCGAAGCTTTCAGAGCAAACGGCATTGAAACCCAAGACATCATTTTTGAGTCCTTTATGCAGACAGTCATGTCAGTTTAGATGCCAGGAGAAACCTAATTAGTTGATCC
>JANRGW010032707.1:0-31681 GCA_024733675.1 Psilopsiagon aymara | reverse complement strand
AGGGAAGAAAAAAAAAGAAAAAGAACAGAATTCAACATTTAAGAAGCCAAGATGTTATTTTGATAACATTATTTGGCTTAAATATAATTTTCTAATTGTTTCTATCATGCACAGTCATGCATGATAAGCAATTAGAAAAGGTTCTTTATGAAATTGCATTATGTTGTGTTACACTTCGTGTTATATGTAACACAAGATGTTTATCTCTAAAAAGCTAAATCGATTAAAATATGTGATGGTTGGTGAATAGTAAGACCCAGCCATACAACTATTTGACTTTTAAACAGTTAGGCCTCATTTTCAAGGTAATATGAAATGTAATAGATTTTTTGCTTGCTTTATTTTTCCTTTCTGTTTTTTGTTCACACCACCAGAAAATCAATTGTGAAAATATGACAGTGGTGTTAATTATATTCATCTAAATCTAGGCTAGAAGTGTCTTAACTCACACACCAGTTATGCAGTGATCTTCTGAGGTTTTCGTGAAGTGTCTCTGAATTAAACATATTTGATAGATTTTTTGTTTATAATCATAACCATTGCTGCTAGCACAATGTATCATGCTGAATTTTGTAACCTGACAGTGTGAATTCAAAGCAGGGAGAGGCGAGGTAAAAAAAAATTGAAATAAAAAAGACATTTTCACTTCTGAGATTAAAATACCACTAAAAATCCCAGCATTTTACTTTTTAAAATATATCACTTTTCACTTTATCACAGTTATTTGAAAACTACAAACTCTAAGTAGTCTACTGTTCTAGAATTCAACTAAGATAAACAACACATGGCCCTAAGGAATATTTGAATACTTAATGATATTTTCACAAGCCTGCTAGGACTGATAAATTTCTGTGATACCTTCCTGCCTCAGCAAGACAAAAATCAGTAGCTGGCCCAGTCATTATAATTTTTTGTGGATTATACTTCCCTTTCCCCACCTTAATAGATTATTTTCAGGAATATCATTGCCTTTTACACAATGAAATATGTAATATTCCTTTGCAACAGGCAAGAAACCACCAGAATATTCACAAACATTTAATCTCCAGTCCATTTATTTCCACAGAAGGCTCACAAATATTACTTACAGCACTCTCCTTCAGCAAATCTTTTCCTATCATTTAATTTGAGGGTCCCACCCTGTGAATTATGTCTCAAGAATCTCAAAAGTGCTCTACCATCCAAACTTTTTGTGCAATTATCTTTTTCATCCTTAAAAATGCAAGCACCTACGTAACTTCACCAGCCTCTCATGTAGACAGCGTAACTTCATAATTCATTCACCATCAATATTTAACTGCCACTGTTTCAGAGGACTGGGAAATAATGAATACTATCTTCCAATTTTTATAAACTGTGCAAATAATCCATAAAATTATGGAATTATATATGACATATAACACATGCCAATACAGCATAGGAGAGTTTTGCATAAGAGCCTAGAAGTTATATGACTAATGGTAAAAGAAGTAAAATATCTGGGAGATCATGATCAAGGTATTACTAGTAAAATAGTTTGGTAATGTTAGATTTTTAGGGCATGAAACAAAGAAAAAGGACCAGGTGATTTTCGAGACTGAGTCTTCCAGAAAATCTGTGAAAGTTTCATAGGTTTTGCCAAAAACTTAGTTCTCCTTAATCAAGAAAGAAAACATTCTCTTTACAGAAACATGGATAGAGCACAAATAGTGATTTAAACTACTTACAAGTTTTCTACTGCAGACTCAAAACAAGAGAGCAAACAAACAGTTCCAGATGGCATATCTTCCCATCAACTGAATATACGTACTGCAGTGATGTCAAAGACCTGCTTTTTTCAAAGGGTTGTTTAGCACTTGAAATGGTCAATCTCTTTTACTTCAAAATATCCCTTAGAAATCTGTCAGCAATTTACTGTGGAGATGCGAAAAAAAGAAGAAGTGAATTACTGCTATTGAAATACTGCTTGTTGGACATGCTGTAAGAGGAAACGTGGTGGGCACAATGTCAGGCCAGCCCAGTAGCCACCATATGGCAGTGTAAGCTCCATAAGGGATCTGTCTGCTCTGCTTTTGGCTAGGACAGCCAAACTGGGTGACTGTGGAGAGTAGAACTTGCAACACCAAGTTCCCCAAAGGAAAGATTCGGGCTATCTAAACAGCCTGAAAAGTCTGGGAAGAGCTACATGGCAGCTCACTAACCTGGCACTGTCACAGCCAAAAAGGCTGGCTAGAAACTATGCAATCTGGCCAGCTTCCCTGCCAGACCTGGTTTCCACCAAATGTTTTGATGTAATCACTGTAATCTTAAGAAATGTTTTGATATCTTAGACTCCTAATTTTTCAAGGAAACGACAGACAATGGAAGTAAAAGTGACAAGTCCAGAAATGCAGAGAGAGAGATAGGAGAGAAAAAATTTTAAAACCAGTAAGAGAGAACACATTTACAATCCAATTTACACGAGTTCACAAAAATCTACACAGGTAACAGACACAAGTTTCACTGTTGACAACCCAGTGAAAATTTCTGTCCAATGTGTAAAGAAAACATAGAACAAAGAAAAGTTAAGGTAACCAAAGAATAGGACAGAAAACAGGACTAAATCTTACATAATTCTTCTCATACAACAGTGATTTTGGAAGTGCCCTAAACACCGTTCTGGACACTTTATTTAAGAAAGGTTATTGCAAAACTGAAAGAGATAAGAGAATAATCAAAGGTTTCAAAGGCATTCACATAGTCAGATATTAAGTATTTGAGATGATTTCCTACAGAAAGCAGAAAAAGCAATAATCAATGCATGTAAAATACTGAGTTTCATAGAGAACACAGATAACTGCTGTCTTCCCGGCCTTACCAAAACCACTCATTAAATTAAACAGTAGTAAATACTGGTAAACTTTGATAAGTGACAGATGAAGAAAGAGCAGCCTAAGCAAACACCACCACCAAGTTTGTCCTCTTTTTACTCTGACCCTCTTCAGAATGAAGGACTGGGAGCTGCTATCAGAAAAATCCTTTTGATCTGGGCCCTCATATCTAAAATTAAATCTAATCTTAAATAAACAAACAAATAAGTAAGCAAAAATCACCACGAACAGGAACTAGATAGACACCTCTGGGACTTAAAACTAGATTTTCAAAAATCTCTCATGCTCTTTCTTATTTGATTTATGCCATTCTTCCATCTTTACATGAGCTACAGTTTCCAAAAATCTGATTCAATGAAAAATCCCTAACAACTGGACAGGTAACAAAAATTTCCTAGTTTCTTGAATGCAAGGTAAAATGGAAAAAAGCATATGTAATCTTAAATCCTTATCCAAGTCCAATAAGTTATAAAAATAGAAAAGCTAGATAAGAAACTAAACTGGCATTGGCCAGCTAGAGGAAGCAAAGATTGAACACTGACATTCACTATTACTGAAAATTGTAGTAAAAGCAGTCTTTTCAAACTTTCAGTCTGGAAGTTTCCTATTTCACAGACTATAGATTATACAGGATGCTCTATTTTCAGAAGAACTCAGTAAAGCAGTGATGAAAAATGAAAGAAGTAAAATAAGTAGTAAGATCTGTAAAATAAGTCTGCAGTAGGAAATAAAGCTTGTCTTGAAATGTGACTGTCCATTTATATATTGGAATTATGGGTCATTGCTTTCAAAAATGTTTCCCTATTCATTTAGCTGAACATTTAAAACTTTGAATTTGAGATAGTTTGGCCTCAATGATTTTTTTTTACTTACATTAGCATCAGTGACAAAACTTCTAATGCAACTGTAAACCATATATACAATACTCTAATTCATCAGAATATTAAAAACACACTATGACCTCTCTTCCTTTTTCTATGCTTTCACACAGGTCTTTGGAATCTTATGACAGTATCTTACACATCTGGGTAGCGATAGTCAGCACCCAGCTGGTGTTCAGTTATGGCAACATTTAACTCATGTCTTTGATGGAGTTATGGCCAAACTTTAAAGGTACATGAAAGGAAGCACTGAGGACCCTTTTGAGAGCGACATCTTGCATGGCAAAAAGCACCTGTGTAACTGTGTCAGTAATACTGTATGAAGCCAAGATTATCTAGGTAATAGTATCAGAAACACCAAATTCAGGTACAGAAGTAGACTTAGTAGCAAAGTCTAATGGGGAAGGAGTAATTAGAGGCAGGTTGTTTATATGGGAGGAGATCAAGGTGGAAAAAGAGAGGGACAAGGGCTGTGAAAAATGTGACAAGAAATAGGAAAAGTGATATCAAGGCACAACAATAATATAATGCATATGTTAGACCAGGATAATAATCCCAGTCTGTTCTTGTGACCTTATCTTAAGGCCAAACCTGCTTCTGTGACCAGGGGGATCGGGAAGGGAGGCACTGACCATGCAGGTATCAGTGTGGCAGTACCCAATCCAGACCTGATAACACCAGTGTCTTCCTGGGTACTTCCTGGAATGCTTAACTTGTCAGAATTTTTGGTAGAGGACCACTTGCTTTCACCAAAATGAATAAATGACAGTAAAGTTAAAAAACAGTGACTTATACACAAAATACTCTGACTCAGGGAAAAAAGGAAGTATGTATGTATCGTTGAACTTTGTCTGTCATTATTATTTTCCTTAGACAACAATTCTCCTCTGAGGAGCAGTAACTACGGAAAACATTCCTCAACTAGTGAACTGTCTATAGATGAAAAGAGACACACAAAGCCCAAATTGCCCTGTAAAACACAGCTGACACACTTATCAATTTTTTTTTCTTAATCATAAAATCAGTGAGGTTGGAAAAGACCTTTAAGATCATCAAGTCCAACCATTACCCCAGGACTGCAAAGACCGCCACTAAACCACGTCACTAAGGGCCTCATTTACATGGATTTTGAACATTTCCAGGGACAATGACTCCACCACTGCCCTGGACAGCCTGTTCCAATACCTGGTTACCCTCTCTGTGAAGAATTTTCTCCTAATAAGTCAGGATGCCATTGGCCTTCTTACCTGCCTGGGCACAAGCTGGGTCATGCTCAGCAGCCACCAATCAGCACCTCCAGGTGCTTTTCTGCCAAGCAGCTTTCCAGTCACGCTTCCCCAAGCCTGTAGCATTGCATGGAATAATGGATGGTGTGTGTGTGTGTGTATGTTCATGTATGTGTGAGGATAAGGATGGAAAAAAGCCCCATACCCAACACCAGAAATAAATCCCATTTATATAATGACCACTGAACCAGACAGAAATTTCTAGCAATAAAGCAGCCTCTAGTGCTATTTGTTGCACCCTTACGCACAGATCTTGGTAAAGGATTTGAGAAAAGGAAATATGTAATGGCAGCACTGGTATTAGCTGAGGCAGCTACAATACAGACTATGGTGGCTGCCGGATGACCACCCTCTCACTCCCTTTCTTCAACAGAACAGGGAGAAACTGAGATGAAACAGCTCATGGGTCAAGATGAAGACAAGGAGATCACTTGCCAACTATTGTCACAGGCAAAACAGACTCAGCTTGGGGAAAATTATTTTTTTGTTAATTAAAAATGATCTTCATGGTAAGAATTAAAGATCAAATTTAAAACTGCACCTCCCCACACTGTTTCCCAGTCCCACCACCAGTCTTTAATCATTCCTGACTCCTCTACATGCTCCCCCCACTCCTCAAGTGGTGTAGGGATTGAGAGTTTACATTCAGTTCACAACAGTTCCCCTCCTACTTACACTTTCACCTTGCTTCAGTGTGGGTCCTCCACGGACCACAGTTCCTGTTGGGAGAACCTGCTCCTCTGAGGGCTCTCCATGAGCTATCTGCTCCATCTCCTGTCCCTCCTTCTCTGCCCTTGGTGTTCACAGGGATGTTTCTTGCACTATTTCCCCCCTCAGTCCTCACTGCCTATATATTATTTTATCTTGTCTTAAATACACTCTCGCAAGAAGTGTCACCAGCTTTCACTGATGGCTCAGTCACACCCTGCTGTGGGGCCTTTGTGAAGCCATCCAGAACTGCCTGCACCCAGCACAGGGCAGCCCCAGCCTCATCCCAATGAGGCCACTCCCGCAGCCCCCACTGCCAGCACCAGAGTGCCTGCACCCAACACATACAGCCATTTGCTTTCACAAACACTGTCATGAATACAATGATTTACACAGGAAGAGTAAAACGGCTGGTTCTAAGAAAAGGGGGAAAGCCCCCTGACTATGTGACAGTAGGACTGGTTGTTCTGCCCTGATAGCACAGAAAGATCAAGAGTGAAATATTTCACAGGGTTAAGTGAAGTGCTATTAACATAAAACCTCTTTACCTCATAAACCGTCACACACTGAACGGTGTGCTCTCGAACTGTTCAGCAGTTACTTCATTCAAGATGAAGAATTTCTGATTTTGTTTCTAAGTAATGAAGTACTGATTGCCACCATCATCCTGTCAATCTCTTTACATGACCAGGACTGTCCTTCTTGACACCATTCAATTAACCCATCATCAAAATATGCAATCAGAGCAGACACACAGCAATACACATTATAAATGGCTCTCATGTATGCTCACTCAACTGTTGTAGAAGTAATAGGCAGACCTCACCTCACATACAAAGGGCTCACATAAGGACTTTATTTTTCATTCTTTTCTGTGCTTAAAACCTTCTCTGTAATAATATTCATTATGCCTTCTTGGCTCTGGCAGTTCCTCTTCAATCAAAACAAGTGACCATAAGCATATTAGAATTTTACACAATAGATAGCAGACACACTTGTTGCTATTGCTTTAAGGAAAACTCTGAAAATGATCCTTCAGTTAACAAGAATACAAGTTTTTTATGTTCTGTTCTACAGTGAAAATAATGTTTGCTAACAATTTCTCCACATAGTATCATGCAGTTTACACAGATTTCTAAACATGAAGGAAACTGTATTTACCCACTGTGCAAGTACAATTTACAGTAAAAAAACTTTTGAACCTACTAATGGGCTTGGCGCTCAGTAGCTTTCTAATTTGTAACTGTGAAAGGAAAAATTTTGTTAGAGTTTGGGACTGTCAACCTGTCCTGGGTTCAGCAGTAGCAGCCATTTTTTTGCTTCATAGTAGCTGGTGCAAGTGCTGTGGTTTTGACTTTCAGCCTGGAAGCAATGCTGATAACACTGGTGTTTTTAGTTGTTGTTAAGTAATGTTTAGTCTGACCAAGGACTTTCTGAGTCTCATGCTCTGCCAGGGAGGAGGAGAAGCCTGGAGGAAGCAGAGACAGAACACCTGACCCAAACTGACCAAAGAGGTATTCCATACCACAACACATCATGCCCAGTACATAAACTGGGGGCAGTTACCCGGAAGGGTTAGATCACTGCTCGGGTCAGGCTGGGTATCGATTGGCAGGTGGTAAGCGGTTGCATTCTCTTCCCTTGTTATTTCCCTTATCATTATTATTATTGGTGGTAGCAGCAGTGGTTTGTATTATACCTCAGTTACTGGACTGTTCTTATCTCAACCCATGGGAGTTACATTCTTTCGATGCTCCTCCCCATCCCTCTGGGAGCAGGGGGAGGGTGGAGGGGGGGAGTGAGTGAGCAGCTGCGTGGTTCTGAGTTGCCTGCTGGGCTTAAGCCACAACACAACCCTACCAGGTATCAAAGTTATTTGCAAGATACAATGGTTAAAAAAGAATGGAGGCACAGTCTTAGTTGGTTTCAGGGATGTTCATGGATCCATCTTCCTTGCTCCACAAGAGTGGTATTAGCGAAGATAACAATCTGGCAAAATACCCTGTATTTGGAGCTAACAAAACCATTCATTAAGAGAGCATTAACAATCTAATTACAGAAAACAGCTACATTCTGAATTCAGAAACCACTGAAAGGGCAACAACTTTTCTTTCTCAGAAAGACAACAGCCACACCTATGCAAAAACAAATATACTAGTATTTAGAAAGCTCCACTGACATGTAGGCAAAACATTAAGTGTATGACTGAGATTTCTTGAACATATTCTATTTTCTCACATAATAGACTAAGATAACTATCCCTGCCATGAGTCTCCTCATTTTCCTGCGCTACCCATTCTACTAAGCTCATTTATTCTTTCCCTTTAGAAAGCATTTAGAAAGAACAATAAGGAGGACAAAAGAAATCCCCAAAATCCAAACATCTTAATGAACTCTATGTGTGCTAGTCTCAAATATCACCACAGTTTCCTGTTTTGATGATGCTGGTCTTTGACTCTGCAATGCCTTAGTCACTACGTTTTTTTAAAGATACTCTATCCAGGTAAATTTCTTATATATCAGCACGTAACTGCTTGCCCTTTTAGAGAACATTGCACATCATGTAAGAAGTTATGCACTAGTTTTTCTTACTAATCTTCTATGAAACAAACAGCTGTTCCTAATGGGATTTTTCAGAAAGGGATGTAAGGCAGAGAGGAAGAGAAAGGAGGTTGACGCAGTGGAATGGCATGGCTAATGGCAGCCTGACATGGCAACTAATATCTCAGATGACATCATAGTCAAAGCAAATTTGCACAATTGTCCTTGAAGCTGATACTCTGTGATTGTAGCCTAAATCTTCCTAAAAGATTCACGGAAAGCTTAATGATCGCAAAAGAAAGTTTTGAAAGTCACTGCCTCCCTTCATGTTAGTCTTCTTTGTTTCTCAAGGCTAGACATAAACAGTGCTGAAAACTCTTCCCAAAGGACAGCAGCAATTTTGTAGAAACCTGTAGGCTGCTGAAATTATTTAGCAAAAAATTCTCACAAGAACATTTCCCAAAAGCCTTTTCCCAAAAGAGGAGTTATGCTCAACAAGAAAGTTAAGTAGCATAGTCTCCTATGTACTCAGTTGAGACACCTCTAATTAATGCCAGCCTTCCAGTGGCCTGCAGGAGCCATTGCAAACAGGCAGGAATGTGGAGAGGGTTTCAGTAACACACACCATCAATGTCTTAACACGTATCCCACATCCAAACTTATGGGGAAGGTTAACATAGACAGAAATTGGAAACCTACACTAGAAAACCCTGCCCCAGTTAGTTTAGGAGACCTAATTGATATAGTATAACAATAGGTCAATATTCCTATTTTTCCCCTCCTTCTATTTGCATAGGTATTACAGCACTTTAAGTATGCTAACTTCTAATATAAACAATTCCATATATATATACAGCCCAATAAACCTGGTACAATATAGATGTACATTTTGTATCTACCTATTATATTAAAAAGTGAGAATGGTTGAATTATTAACACAGTCACAGCTTTGTATTAGATAAGCTAAACTATTTTTAAAATACAGAATTCTAAAGAATTAATAGTTTCTAGCTCTTAATAAAGCATTGCTATGTGAAATCCACTGTCATTTCAAACAGCAAAATCTGTAGACTACAAATGGTGAAGTATTGCTATTTCTTCTCTTTTATAGTCAACAGATAATAAAATAATCTACTGCTCCTAATAGTGGAGTTTAACTGTAAGACTGTGTAGTTAATTATTTTTGGTTCTGAGTTTGGGCAAAGTGATTTCAAGCAGATGATTACATAAAAAACCCATAGGTAGAAGGCGAAAGAACAAAATATGTTAAATTTCAAGGGTTTTCAAGGATATAGAGCACCTAAATTAGGAAATGAATGGGGGGAAAAAACACAAACAGCCAAAACAGCAATAAACACATCTTGTGTGTGTATTTCCACCCTTCCACCAACGAAAAGAATCCTAACCTTCCCTATGAAAAGAATCACCTACAACAAAAGTAAATATGCTCTGGGGCAAAGAGAATGAAAGCAAAGACATAGGTTTAGCATTAATAATCACAGAAAAACATTGATCAGAACTAATTTGATACTATTTTTTTAAAAAAAGTAAAACTTAGGTGAAATGCTGTCTAACCCTACAAATTTATTATTTGAAATATTTTAATGTTGTCTAGTCAACATTTTCTGTCAGAGAACAAACCTGTCTACCAGAAATTCCATATGTCATTATGTTCTTCTTGAATGCAATACATCGTGGTTGTGTAAATGATGTCAATGTATTCATAATCATGTCTCATTAACATCCTTTATTACCTGACTAGGCTACAACCATTCTTCCAGCTGCAGCAGATAGGAAATATTTGCGCCATATTATTCTGTTTGATTCAAAGAGGCTGGGAATTAAAGTCACCTGCAGAGTTTTTAAAAATATTTCAGATTTGCTATTACTGGTGATCCCTAAAATATTCCAGTTTAACAGGTTCATAGTTTTGGCATACCCACATAAGCTCACACATTAGGAAGCTGCTATTGTTCAATAGGGACTAAAATCTGAAGCCCTATAAAAATCTGCTTTTTCATACCCAAAGCTTATGCAAATGCCTAAGTCTATGTGGAAAACACTATTTTTACAGAAAATTTTCAAGGACAATGTCAGGATATTCGAAACATTATTAATGTGGTAAAGTGGATGAAGTGAAACACTGATGTCACTATGATGAGAAGGACATCTTGATTAAGCCTGCAGACAAAAATTAACACAACTACCAAAATGGCTTGATACCATGGTCACAATTATTCACACAAACTGTTTATTTCCTAAAAGAACATAATTCTGAAGATATTTAAGTTATTCATATAATCCAGCAGGAATGTGAAAGAATAACTCAAGAATGAGATGACTCAGGGAATGGAGTTAAAAAACAGACACCACCGACATGAGGAACAATGACCAAGCAGAAGGACCCTCGAGGGAACCCCAGCTTCAGAACTAAGCAAGTGCTCACTAAGCTACACCCATCTTTATCATAATAATGTTTATGTTTCATATGCAAAATATGGATAACACCCCAAAAGAACATGAACATTAAAGAGCAGACCTCAGGTCAGAGGGAGAGCTCCCACCACCAATACGCTAGGTAAAGGGCACCAAAGAAATTATACTGGCTTCATGGGTGACAATATTTCTCTATCTCCTTATCTCCCTTTCTTTCTCTTTCTCTTTTCTCTTTTTCATTTAATATTGACTGTATCCAAGTAAAAATGCTTGGCATGGGACTTGCTTAATCAGTTAATTACTATTGAGTTATTATATCTAACCACATGACTAATATTTTGTATTAATAAATCATTAAACTGGTTGGTTGATGTCATTGAACCTTAATTCGGTAAAAGGCAATCAAGAACTTGGTCACTGGTCCCAAAGGGAGGAAGGTCATCCTAAACAGCTTCTTTCAGGTCACGACATGCTCTGAAATGTAGGAAAGAGACGTTCTTGCACTATAAAAGTTACTAAATGGTTTGCAGAAAGCTTTAGTCCACCAAACCTAAGCCATCAAAAAATGCATAAGATAATGACTGGACTGCAAATGGCAACTTGTAAAAAGACTGAGCTGATAGGCACTGCTAAACATTTTATGAAACACCACTAGCCTCAGTGTAGCCATAAGACTGCTTCCAGAAAGCTGCAACTCTTGATTTCATCAGTCCTGCAATTTTAATGACTAGTATATCAGCTGTGATTATGACTCACTTAAGGCATAATCCTTTTCTCCCATATTCACACACTGCAATACCTGGCACATGTTTCTAATCTTCTGATGAATAAAAATAAAAGCATCGGAAATCACAGTTGTTTTCATATTAGACTGACAATTTGATGAAAAATTGAATCATGTTATTCTCTGAAATCTGTTTTAATATGATAACCTTGTAAATGGGATACTGGCAATACTATAGATGATACGAAGGTTAGGAGGTGCAAGCATGACATTGCTTATTTTTCTACTAGCTTCCAAAGATTTAGGTGGACAGAGGAAGGATTATTTTATCTTAACTTTCATGTGATACAATTTCTCTTCATTAACAACATTTCATCTCCCCAGGAAAGTCACATTGAAGCATATTGTCAGATCCCATCTTCAGAGCAATTCTGAAGTTTTAAGATTGGGATTACCCTAATAACTGTCCTTTGAAATGGGTTTCTGTTCTGGCAGATTTCATCCCAAAACAACTATAAGATCTAAAAATATTTAACAAGATGCTGCTGAAGACTGAGTTAAAACCGAATCCACATGGAAACTGTCAATTTCTAATGCTTGAAATATGCCAGCACATTAAACATCCTGCAGGGGAAAAAAAGTACTTTATTTTCATTAAATATATATGTTATCAAAAATATACTTCTGTTTCAATAGTAAAAAGGCTAATAAAATATTTCAAAAGGTTATCTAAATGAAGTATTCTACAAAGTATTTAAGAAATACAGTTTGTAATGGGGCAGAGACTGTAATATGTATGCAAATAACCCACACAAATGCAATCATTATTTGAAATAAAGAAAAAGATATGGGAGTGCTCTCTCTAACAGGCTTAGGTCCCAAGGAACTATTTCTCCTCCTCATTGCTGGGAGACTGAGCATGTCTGAGAGAGGAGGCCAAGCACTTTGCTTTCCTCGCTCTATGATCTGAATGTCTGTGCATATATAACATGTCCACCAGAAACACACTCCATTTTGTTATAAGCAATGGAAATAACAATTTCTGCTCTGTATCATCACAGGGATTTGGAACACTTGTTTTGCACCTCTCCCCATCTTGAGGAGAGCAAAGAGGGTTATACCTGCCATGTAAGGGGGAAGTCAAAGACAGATTGTAAAAGAGGAGAGTGAGAGTCTGTGAGTATATTCTCATCTGGTTTTATAACCACAAGGAGTGTTTTGAAAACAGCATTTAGATTGAGGTTGTGGGATCTTCTGTGCAGTGTTACAAACAAACTACCATGACTAGTAAGGTATTTCTTTCATGCAACTTCAACATTAGGATTATTAGCACCAGGCAAACTAATAAAGCTCTGTAGTTACAAATGCCTGATTTCTGTGGAGCTGGTATAATTATTTTTGGCCCTTTTCTCCAGTTGTGCCGCAGCTTATGTTTTTGTAATAGGGAATTTTGGGGGGGTTTATACCCCATTTTGGTGTTTGTTGGGTTTTATGTTTATTTGTTTTGTTATTGTTGGCTTGGTTTGTTTTTTGTTTTTTTTTTTTACATATTTTCAGTCACACCTGTAAATATAATTTACAATTTGAGATTATTTTTCAGTCACACAGTCACTAGTGAGAGACAGTTGTTTTCAGGTCTCACAAACTAATGACATTATGTGTGTCCTGAAAGATCATATGAAGAAAATGATCCCTTAGGGAGATCATGACCATTATGTGCAACATAAAATGAACTCTTCAGAAACATAGTATCTCAGAACTACATTAAGGGCCAGATTTAAGTCTGATTATTGGTCTTTTGTACTATGCAGATTACAATATGAGTTTACCTGTCACCTGTATAAAAATTCCCTGGGATATAACACAATCTCTTGTTGCAATAGTGTTTTGGGTGAACCAGGGAGGGCTTGACACACATTGCATTTGGGGGAATATGAAGGTCATGGTGATGCTTTAC
Organism: Psilopsiagon aymara; assembly: GCA_024733675.1. Taxonomy (NCBI): domain Eukaryota; kingdom Metazoa; phylum Chordata; class Aves; order Psittaciformes; family Psittacidae; genus Psilopsiagon; species Psilopsiagon aymara. The sequence continues at coordinate 18,299 of JANRGW010032707.1, read as the reverse complement.
TGAGGTACAGTTGATAAACTTGTGCTAGAACAGCTAAACTATGGACAAAAATGAAAATCTCCAGCAAATCTGGAGCCTGACTTCACAAGCAGGGAACCACAACCAGCTCTGCAACAGTTCTCTTCCAGCATCATAGAAGAGTAAAGATTTGGTATTTTAATGGGTCTCCCAAGGAAGAGCATTTCTAAATAAGTTATGAAATAGCATATAAAGTTTTCAAGTTAATCAGACTGTCATGATGCAGAAAGAATCCAAGGCAGTAGGAGGAGCATAGAGTGAATTTAAAACCTCCTATAGGCTCCTGCTAACCCTGCCAAGCTATCACTCATAAATTATTCATTGAGAAGATTAAAAATTTAATCAAAAAACAGGGTCAAGTCAGCCATACTAGAGGTTCCAAAAAGATGATGTCTTGAAACTTAGCTGTAAAATACTCTGTTTTGAATGAAACCTTGGTATCTTCTATTGTTCCTACTTTCATTAATAATAAAAATAATAATAAAAAAACACAACCTCACCTGACCATTGCCTTCACAGAATCGAAATAGTTTATGATAATTCTTAGCATTACTATATTTCTTTACCACTTGTTCAGTAACTAAGGTACATTTAAGAACACTTAATATTACAAAGACAGCCCTTGATCTTCCTCCAGAACCCTTTGTAAAACAGCAGCTACAAGAGAAAAACTGCAAAAGAGTATGTATAAAGATGGTCACCATTATTCACTTTTCGTCAGTTTTCTGGGTTCGGCAGTAGCAGATGTTTTTTATCTTCTCTGTAGCTGGTGCGGCACTGTGGTTTTGACTTTTGGCTTGGGAACAGTGTTGATAACACCAATGTTTCGGTTACTGCTTAGTACGTTTTGGTCTGGCCAAGGACTTTCTGAGTCTCATGCTCTGCCAGGAAGGAGGGGAAGCCATGAGGGAGCAGAGACAGGGCATCTGATCCAAACTGATCAAAGAGGTATTCCATACCATAGCACGTCATGCCCAGGAGGCAAAAACTGGGGGCAGGAACCCGGAAGAAAGGAGTTCACAGCTCAGTCGCCAGGTGGTGAGCATTTGTATCCTCTTCCCTTGTATTTTCCATAGTCATTATTGTTATTGGTGGTAGCAATAGTGATTTGTGTTATACCTTAGTTACTGAACTGTTCTTATCTCATCCCGTGGGATTTACATTCTTTCAATTCTTCTCCCCATTCCCCCCCACTTTTGGAGTTGAGGGGAAGAAGGAGGGGGAAGTGAGTGAACAAACTGCTTGTTTTACGGCTTAAACCACGACAGTTCTTTTAGGAGGGGGAAGTGAGTGAACAAAGCTTAAACCACAACTTCTTTTTGGTGCCCAACGTGGGCCAAGCCCCAGCACGTTGCCATGCATGTAAATCAGCCACGCAGTTTGCTGCTTGGAGAATCGAAAGAATGCAACTCCCACAGGTTGAAATAAGAACAGTTTAGAAACTAAGGTAGAACACAAACCACTACTGCTACCACCAATAATAATAATAGCAAGAGAAATACAAGAGAAGAGAATACAACAGCTCACCATGTATACCCAGCCCGACCAAGCAACCAACACCCCACCTCCTTCCAGGTCTCTGCTCTCTGTTTCTGCATCCTCAGCATGACGTGCTGTGGTACGGAATACCTACTTGATCAGTTTGGATCAGATGCCCTGTCTCTGCTCCCTCACAGCTTCCCCTCCTCCCTGTCAGAGCACGAGACTCAGAAAGTCCTTGGCCAGACCAAAATGTTCTAAGTGGTAACTGAAACATTGGTGTTATCAACACTGTTCCCAGGCCAAAAGTAAAAAACACAGCACCGCACCAGCTACCAAGAAGGAGAAAAACAACTGCTACTGCCAAACCCAGGACAGTCTTCTGTGTGGATACTTATATAGTACAGTACACCAGTGTTCAGTATGTATTGCCACTACAACCTTTCATAATTGACAGGCCCATTGGCAAGTGTTAAGTTATTCTACATTGCTATAATTGCAGTGCAGACCAATCCCTCTCCAAGTCTGTGGGAAAGCCTGGCAGTTAAAGTCACTACATACAGCAATTTTGAGAGCACTGACAGGCTGCTGTCAAGCAGACAGGGGCATTCTGGAGATGGATAGCAGAAATGCCAAATCTAAGACAAACGTTCTTGGAATATATAATAAATCATATTAGCTGCCTAATGCTTCTCCTTGGTGGATTGATCGTGATTAAAATAAACTAATTAGAATCATAATATTAAGAGCTGAAACAGGAAACAAAGATGTGAGCTATGCAACATGATCATGTAGCGTTTTTTTGCAGTCACGCCAGATCAAGTCCTGGCTTCTCCACCTACTAACTAGTACATTCTGTATCAGGTTAGGAACTGCCAAACAGAAGCAAAGATATACAGCCACCATCTGAGCAATTGTACACAGATGCTATATTAGGATCTCCATTTGGGCTGCATTTCCACGAAGCTACAGCAGCCATTTTGCAGAGAAAAAAAGTAGGTTCTGCCTGCAGCCCTACCACAGCACAGGCAGGGGACAGGTATACATTTGTCGACTGTCTAGATCCCACAGGCCAGGAGCCTATAATGAAACCATTTCAAGCTAGCCATTTTCAGCTACCCATTTCAGAACTTGTAAAGTCCCAAGAACCACAAATCCTTTTGAACTTCTAGCTCTTCAATATTTCCAGTCCTTTGACATGAATATTCAAGATACACAAAATCCAAGGGCGTCCTGGTGCTGGCTTGAACAGAACCTGAGGAATAACTTGCACTTGGAAGTAGGTGCCATGCAACAGCCATGGGAACTTTTGCATTTAACAGAGTTTGTATTTTGCTCTGGATCACTTACTCAATATTACATCTTCATCTTCTTTCCATGCTGATTTTACACTGACTATATCATATTAACATAGCCCTTACCTTTAAATGGCTTATTTTGGATTCACATTAAAGTAGATGAGACACAAATCAGTCCTTCCTGGGGTTGGTTTGTAATACATTGCTGATGCTGTCACTAACACCTTAGAATAAATGTTTTATTATTTTATTAAACCTGACAATTTATTTTATCTACTAAAATTAGATTATGAAAAATATCCAGATTAACATGCATATTTTCAAAAACGTTTAGAAGATCTGCAATAAATTTAAGCTGTGCTAAATATACTTGCAGAGAAATGGTAGTATTAATGTTAATCCATTCATACAGTTTTTGTTACGCAATTCTACAAAAATATCGTGTATACTAATTTTCCAGAAACTGTAATTGCCTGTTTTTAACATGCTACAGAATTTAATCTCCCATCTCTCTTAATTTTGCATCATAATTGCATCATCAATGAAGACAAAAAGACTTTCAGATTTTAAAAGCTTGGCCAAAATACTCTAACTCTTCTGTCTTTAAGATGAAAGATTCTATGTAACATCCATACTCAGCCAGCCTGAAAAGATGCTGATTACTTAAGTGATTAACGTAATAGTCATTCCTCTAGATAGCTAAATTGGATCTTAGTGACTTAAGACATTTGTGTTTGAACTGATTGGGCCCAAATTTTACTACAAAAGAATTGACAACAAAGTGGAAGACAGCTGCAACTAAAAAAATGGTCTGTGGCACAATTACAATAGTGGCAGCATTTCAGATAGCTTGTCACCACATTATGTGCAGATTAAATTGAATCTTTAGGATCTGATTAAGGATCCTGAGACTGGGTTACACTTGGCAGGAATGTAAGCAATCCTACCTTCCTAGAGCCACAGAAAGAGCCTGACAACCCTGAAGAAAGGATGCCCTTCACTGTATCTCCTAACTGCTACTGATCACAGCCATCCTGGAATACAGCCTAGCAGGCTCATAGCTCCATCCTCACCCTGTCTTTCTTACTCAGTCCTTGTAGAGCGGCATGCTCATGCTCCTTCTGCTGAAGAGCTAAATGCCTTTGTCTGTCAGAGGGACAGACAAAGAGTGCCTAAACATAAAGAGTGCTAATCTTTATGTTTGTGGTGATACTGATAGTTCAATGGACATAAGGAAAATGTGTGGCAAGGGTAATGAGGTTGATTAACTCAGTGGAAAATGAGTCTATATGAGACAACATGGTTTTATCTATAATGCAGTTTACTCAGCATCAAGATCATAAAATGAGCTGTTCTGCATGTCATAGGAAACAGCACCCTATGATTTTATAATGATACAGTTAGACATATAACACAAAAATCAGTTCATTATGGATAATTTACTAAGGTAATGTAATGAAGACAAGGACCTATGCTTTGATTTTCATCAGCTGTACAGCAATTAAAGCAAACTGGGAAGTAAAGTAAAAATGAGAAAATGAAATTAAAGGTACAAATGCGTGTTTAAAATTTATAAGGCATATTTTTTACTGGTATGCTTTCTTTTGCAATTGCTACATTTATATTTTGTAAAAGATTCATAGGTGGCAAAGTTGGAGTCTGTGAAGCTATACTTGTTTTTATCTACCAAATTGGCCAAGATGACCACAAAGGCAGAACTATTTAAACGGAATTTAAAATAATCGAAATGGAACTTAACCTCAAACCCTCAAGGTTTGTTTGCTTGTTTTTTTAACTCTTCACCTTCCTGAATGTATGAAAGTCTAGCATGCAACTAACTGATTTCAATGAACAGATCATATTAACAAAACACAACTATAAACTCTTCACAAACCCAAAATCTCCCTATCTATCTTGGAACTAGATAAAAATACATAAGATATTTGCCTTTATATCATGAACATTAATTTACATTTTCTTCAAGTCACATTATTGCACTGAAATTTCATTGAATGGCTGAAAACTTGCTATCTTCTTTACTCCCCTCTTTTTGCTTCATACGGGCATAACCTTTTCTGGCAGCAATAGAAATGCCAACATTATGTGTTTCTAATAAAAAGAACACATTTTTTTCAGACTGTACACTGGCTGCTGAGTAATTCTACGAAGTTTCATTTGAGAATGACTCTGCTTTCTTGAACGTATTCTGTAGCTTTATTTTTTTTCAAGAGTCCTTTTAACATGACAAAACAGCAGTTTCAGATTCATCAGCATGATCTCTACAAACTCTGCTAAAGTTTCCCTGATTACATATTGAAGTGGACTAGAACTCCTCTTGTGGCGGTGAGGACAACATCCTCCTGTTAGTGAAGCTCAGTGATTTTGTATCAAGACTGAAACATTGATCAGTACAAGAAGCAGAATTATAATGCCAAAAAATCCCAAATGTGTCCCTTGGCTTAAAAGCACAAGTGTCATACAAGTCAACCAGCTTTAAAAAAACATCTTGGGGATGGTTTATCTGAGAGTGTGGAAGCAAACATGTCAGTTGTCAGAAATCAGCCGCAAATTGATACATATATACAGCCAAAATATTGTTTTAATTTCTCACTTCCTTATGACTTTCATTTCCATTGGTCAGGAGTTGTAAACCTAGTGTTTAATTTTCTGCTTTGTTTTCTTGGGTTTTTTTGGGGTTTTTTTGGGTATTTTTAGTTTTTTTTGTTTTTTGGGGTTTTTTTTTGGTTGTTCGGGTTTTTTTTTTCGTTTGGGTTTTTTTTTTGTGTTAAGCATTGATACTATAAAAGCAGAGGGTGAATAGATATCCTTTCAATTGAATCATTTTATCATGATGCTCTTTACTCTTTTAATCCTTCCCCTTTCTTTCCTTAACTTTTAATATGCTATTAATACAAAATTTCAAAGAAGCCAATGATGTTACATTCTCCATTTTTCTTCTTATCATTTAGAATACATTTATGTTAAAAATAAGTAAAGGCTCTTAAGACTTAATGTCTTGATTATCAGCTACATATTCTGAACAAATGCAGGTAACCCCAACTTCAAAATCACCATGAACTGTATTAGCTGGCTACAGTCACTCTACTTGAAAGATTGAAGGTGGGGGAGGAGGAGTAAGCATTAAAAACGATACAAACAACAGCAAGGCAATACAAAATTTTCATTTCAAGGATCCTAGTAGAGTATGCTTCAAAATATTTGAACTAAAAATCTGTGATGAGCATGAGCTCTCAGATCACATGTTCCAACAGCATACACAGCACCCAAACCAGATTTATTTCAGAATCAGCATTTTCAATTGAAAAAAAAAATACATAGACATTGTGAGAAGACTGTCCTCACTATAATTGTTTATTACTGCATCATTATATAGTGACAACTTAACAAACAAATCCTGAAGAATTTTCCCCTCCCTCTAAATGACTATGAGGATTTCTGGCAGGGAAGCTGGGTCAACAATCAGGCAGTGGCTGCACAAAAATATGTCCTTACCCCTGATCCTCAGTTTCCTGTATTCCTACAAAAAATAGGCACAGTAGAAAAATCTCATATGTCTAGAATCACAATCCCTGTATTTTGAGAGTTTTTGTCTGGAGTTTTTCACCTGTTCCTTAGTGTGCAAGATAGTGATTATTGCTACTTACTTTTCCAATGGAAAACTGAGCAATTACAAAAATATTTATCAGTTGGATATACCAGGACCCAGGTAAATGCTAGCGGAAGCAAAAGCTATATGGGAAAACACCAATTTTTGCCCATTAGTGGGTAATTGCTTGTTCAAAGTAGTAAATTTTACAGAGCTATTTTCAAGAGCTATTGTTATATTTCCATAAAAGTCTATTCACAGCTGAAATAAAACACAGCACAAAAGGCATCTGAGAAATACGCAATACTTCTCCATCAGTCTAGATTTTTACCTATTTTTTCTTTTAGAACATTTTAATAACCTTTCAAAAAGAAAATGTATAGGAGACAACACTGTCTGCATGTAGAAGATGGGTGAAATGGCTCATGTTCCTCAGCCAATCTCCAACAGGCCTCATAATAATGATAGTTTGCAATTATAGATAATTAACTATGTAAATTTGCACCAGCAATAATACATATACATGATTCATGGCATTTAGGTGTCATACCCTTTATACATAAAAGACAAACTGTGTCCAAAATAGTTACAGCTGCAAAATTTTGAAAGTGACAAAAAACAAAAGGTGATATATACAGATAGCTAAGCCTGTGTTTTAAGTGGCACTTGCTGCAGGAATACCTCTTTAGAAAAAACATGCTCTGTATAATATGGAAATTAGGTAACATGGAAAATTACTTGGTGTTAAGTAAACTCAATCAACTACAGTGACTAAATATTTATATCCAAAATTCAATATGGTACACATTCAATACGGTACGAGATCAGCTTCAAAGACAAAGAATTTCAGAATAACCTAGATTTTCAGATTCCTTCTTCAATTCAATAGCATTCCCCTGCATACAGGGGATTAACATCTATCTTAATGTTTTTAAGACAATATTTGTATAAAAAAAAAGGCAGAAGACAGAAAGAGACAGAGAACCTAGTTTGATCCCTGGCCAAAGTGACCAAGTTTCATTAATATTCCATAGCAAGAGAGTATCCAGCTGTCTTTTGAGTCTCAAGATGAGAGTAGAAAGAACAGAAAGTTACTTTTACCAAAAGCATAGCTACTTATTTATGTAAATACATGTTTGAAGATAATCCCTGAAGATAAAAATTATTTCAAAAATTCATTAGCACAGGCTAACAAATAAGTCTGCCTTTTGCAGGTTAATTTACATGTTCATAGCACAAGTAGCACTATTAAAAAAGCATATATGAAAAACTATGGTAGAACCAGTTACCTGATACTAATGTTCACTTTCTTTTCAGTGATTTCAATTGCTATTTACAAAGAGCCATTTCCTTCTATCAGCAGGTCTGGAATCTACTACTTGTTGGGGCTGCAGTGTAAACCTCCTGGCTCCTCACCCCTGGAAAGATGGCATAGTGAGAAAAAAAATGTAAGTAATAGCACTACTTAGCAGCATTACACTGATTATCTGAGTGCAATAAGAATAAACCATGACTTTTTTCCAGTGATCTCAAAAATAAATCATTCTGCAGTTTTTCTGAGCACAGAGAAATGTTAGCTTGCCTCAAATGAAAAGATCTGGCATTTTCACTTAGCCATAGAAATGCTACATGAACAACCAAAAACATACGTTCTGAAAAAAGCAACGCATTATGAATACTCTCTATGTTGCAATATGTCCATAAATAATATACCATAACATGAGTTACTATGGTAACTATTCGGATTTGAGATCATTGGGGAGGATTTTTGCACTACATAAGAAAAAATTTAAAAAAAGTATACGTTCACATAAAATATATTTTTTGGCATTATCAGGTAAGCCTGATTCCAACCTGACTACTATTTTAGGGTTTGTTCTCTTGTGACAAAATACACTGGGGTAAAGTACTTTTGACTCAGCAGGCTTTTCTTAGGTCACTTACTCCAGTGTATAAATGAACAGGCAACATTCTTTTTGGAGGGGGAGCTAAATTTGCAAATCACTAAAGCAGATCTTTTACCTGGAAAATGCTCAAGTTGGGCAAGTTTTGTTGATTAAAACAGTTATTCAGGAAAAGATTTTGCTTCCATTCCCAGTATATTCTGTAAAGTTCATCAAAATATCACATATTTGCAAGGATAAAATACAAGATGGGTTCCTAATGTACTGGTTGAAGAAGCAGCAGCAACAGTGTTCCAACATTAATTTGTAAGAGTACAAAATATAAATAGCATCATCTAACTTACTGTTTTAGCTAAAGATAAAAGTGTAGAAATTGCTATTTTCAGCTACAGGAAAGGCAGCAGCAAAATGTTAAAGTAAATAAATTCTTATCATTATGCAATTATGGTTTTGTATAGGTCTGTATAACTGAAATTTATCTTCAAAGATCACCCATAGGAAAGAAGGGAATCTGCAACGACTTCTAAGAATTGTTACTAATTCAAAATTGTATTTTCAAGGTAATAGTCAACTGTGTTTTAAAACTTCTCTTAGAGCAGTAATTCAGTAAGGTTGTTTTATTTAAACGCTGCCACAAAAGCTAGACATTTCTGAAGCAACCTGTGGAGTGCAGAAATAATATGGATATGAAAAAATAATATTCTAAGGGAACCAACAATGAAACCTGTGTCACCCAGCAAATATTTTCTCATATTCCTTTTACAATAACCACTGTATTCAAAACCAGAAAATACTCTAATGTTAAAATAATCTTCCCTTTTCTTTGATGAATACTTTCAGTTTCACCTACATCCATATAAGTCGACTAAATAAAGATATAAGTGACTGAACAAAAAAAAAAGATTACTTATTTTTTTTTTTTAAATAAATCAAATAGTTAAACAGGATTTTTTTTTTTTATTTGTTGCTGGTTTGTGCAAAGCCTATTGATGATATTTGTAGTACTTTGTTTTTCTAGCTGTGTTTCTCACTCCTCTTAATAGACTAAGAACACACAGGCCCAGAAGCCACAATAATTTAGTGTGTTACAGACATATTTTCAAGGCAAAATTGGCCACAGCCCATGTACTTGAAAACAGTAATCCATGACTCCACAATCTACATTCTCAATGGTTTAGCGCATAAGCGGTGTGTCAAATCACCCCCCAACACAAAGCAGAAACTTGTCCATTCAAGCTTTAATATACTTCTGCACTTGATATTGGATCAGTGAAACCATTTGCATTCTGTTCTGTGCAGAATATACAATACTTTTGATATTGTAATTGATTGCTAATATGCACAATTGAGGGCAGTTATTCCTAAGTTTTTTTCAGGGGAATTATTAAAGGATGTGATCCCTCATTTGCTGTATAATAAATATTCCATCATGGTAATAACTGCAGGGAAGGATGTGTTCCTGAAACACTCTTCTGGCTGGAAAAATGGATTAGAGAGATTACCATTTCATCAAAGTGGCAGAACAGTTGAGAGGAAATATGAATGGAATTTTCTGTATAATTTCTGTAGAGTTGCTATTTGTCAAACCCACTGGTATCAATCATACTGTATCTTCTCTTTTGATGCAATCACAAAAGATGTGAAGTTTCTCTTTAATACGCATGCATTGGTGTCAAAGGAGAGACATAGTTTAAGAAGTGGATGTTTCTTGGAATTGCACTATCATTTAGATAAGAAAGGTGCAGATGCAATTTTTATTGCAGTTTAAAAGTAAGTAGTGTGTAGATTTTTGCCAACATTAAAGAGATTTCTTTATCTTTATCAAATATTTTATAGTACATTTTTAAGGTAATAATGTACCATAATTTCCAGCAAGGTACCCAATCTTGTATATAGATACAGAACACATCAATTCTCAGACATGGAATTCACATATAGAAAACTTGAGTAGCCTGACATTCTTGAAGAATAATGGTGATTAACATGCCTGGACTGCATTCAGTCAGGAATCACGTTAATGGATTTTGAAGAGGGCATTGCTATCGACCCATGCCACCCTGTAGTGAAGTCATTAAAGAACAAGAAATATCCAATAAAAGGATTTGCTGCACATGAGAAAATAGGTGCTGAATTAAAGCAAGGAAGCATAGAAGCCAGATCACAGGGTTATTTCATAAATGTCTTTGCCTATATTTTGTTATATTCTGTTTCTCCCTATTCCCCTCCTCCAAAGTTTCAAACAGAACATTGCATTTTCTTTAGAAATTTATATAAAAAAAATATAGCTGCTTGTAGGATGATTTCCATATGTTGTTCAAATGTGATTTGAGAAGCATCCAGAAGCTCAAAGTGGTGAAAAAGTTGCTACTGCCAACGATGCTGTGTCTATTAGAAGATATGTTTGGCATATAGCATAAGTATAGTGGAAAAAACAAGTGTATCAGAGAAGAATATTGGAAAAAAAAAAAGGCAAAAAACAAAATCCAGAAAACCTCACCCCCCAAAAAACCAATCAAATAAATAAAAATTTAAAAAAAAAAAAAAAACCAAACAAACAAAAAAAAAAAAAAAAAAAAAAAAAAAAAATTTATCACTAAAAGTTTTAAAAACAATATATGTAAAAGTTTACCAGAATATTCACAGCTATCATGCATTTTGAATTGGCCATGCATAAATTTATATGCTGGCTTCTGAAAGCTAGATATCAGAGAACAAAGAGCGTAGTTCCTTTGAAATTTTCCTGATAATAAAAAGGGTTTAATAAATGTAGCATAGAGGCTCTATCACTTTTAAATAGTGTTTATCATAATTTTCTATTAGGTCTTTAATTCCTCATTAAAGGTTGTAGCATGCTTCTATTTTGTTTAGTTATTTGCTTAACATAAAAATATTACCTAGCAATTAACATATGAAGATTATATTGTAGTGAAATTTTTCTACAGTGAATTCTGTGTTTCCCTGCAGATGTGTGAGTTATTGTGTCTATAATTAAGCAGTTATTCTTTCTCTCCATCCCAAGGTATATAGGTGTCCCTGTAGACAGCATTTACATGTGTATTCTCTCCTTAAAGAGGATATTCCAGTTGTCTCCATGACTTGAAAAATAAACCTGCAAAAATATAACCTGTGAGCTGTCCCTGTGTAATGCTGTGGGATACTCGCTTTCCCATATCCTCACAGCAGGATTACAGTGGAAATGGCACGTGCCATGCAATATTACCATACAGTAAATATTTTAAGACTGAGGATTATGTCCAATAAGTGAACAGAAGACATTCCCACCCTTAATCCATGCATCACCTTAAATGCCAGTCCTACAGGGCTAGCCTGGAACGTAATATGGTTTTACCTACTGATAAAGTCAATCAGGTATTTAATGTATATAAATTAATATTTAAGTAAAGTTATATGGTTAATAACAAATTCATACCACTGTACTTGATTTCCCCCAACATTACTTAAGGGTGCCAGAGATCAAACCCTGCAAACTTTCAGAATGTCTTCTCTGTCTGTTGCAACTATATGTTTTCTCACATGAGTGGACTCATAAAAGGGCATTAATTCTTTCTTCCACAATTTATATAGGAGACAAGCATTTTCAGTGTTGACAGCAATTTGATAATATGTTTGACTGTGATATAAAATAAGCCTCTATTTATAACTATTTCACTTCCCCTTAAAAAATACCCCAAAACGGAAAATTGCATTGTATTACATTCTTGGGACAGTTCCACAATACTACATTCAACAACTCAAAAAATTTGCATGGATATGTGCTCAAATGGTCCCTTTGACCTATGAGACAGGAAAGGAAAAGATGAAGCCTCTACCCATGAGTGGAAAATTCAGCCTCAGCTCCTTGGTCAGACTGGTGCCCAGGAGTCTCAACCCAGGTGAGGGAGATCTGGCTATTGAAAAGCCAAATAATTCTGTCTATAGTTCCACCCATCTGTATGGTTGCACAATATAATGTGACCCTAAAGCACACTAATAAAAAGACCAACCCTGACGTACAATGCTAAAAACAGCATTATAGCAGGAAGCTAAATCTAAAATAAAAATATTTTAAAGTATCATGAATACCACCAATGTTAGTGCCTCACACAAATTAATGCACTAAACTGACAGCTTTGTTCTTAATATACCAATGCTAGTTTTCACTGACATTAATGTTCAGTTAGAAAAATACATGTCTCTGTTAACCAGCTATTTGTTCTAAGAAATTTTAAAAGCAGGGAATGCACTGTGTCAGGCATATATAGAAAGTGCTTCTGCACATGTGTAGCTTTTGGCAAGATTTCTTTTCCCCCCTTGTGCTTTGCCTCCTATACTGCTACCCAGAAAATTTAAACAGACCTCAGAGCCCGTTCAATTCAAGAACTTCATATTTCCGCGCTTAATGCAGCATCTCTGGATGCCCAGGTAGTCAAAAGCTCAAGAGACTTCTACAGCAATGCCGCAACACCATTTTACCAGATCACCTGAAGATGAGCTGTCAACAGAGTGGAGTGAGAGAAGTAAGGAGCACACTTGGGCACTCTTAGCACATCCAAGAGTAACCCCTCTCAACTAAATCATCTGCAATCACAGCTACTGCTCAAGATATTTTTCCTAGGCAATACAAAAACTCCATGGTTATTCCAAACTGCCAGGCTGTCCCTTGGTTGCCTCCATTGTAGGAGGCTGCCTGCCTTGAAAATAGCATATCTGCACTGAACTACCAGGGTGGATTCAAACACTGATCTCATTTTCCAGCACAGTACTTATGAAGCAAGGCTGTAGTGCAGAAAAAAAACATTTACTGTTGCTACATATCATTAGTCTATCACTGGTCCACTGAGGCTTGCAAACACTTAGGAATTATTTGCCAAGACAACAAAATTGCAATAAATATAACACTGCCAACAGCCTGCATGCTAGAAAAAGGAAAAAGAGCAAAGCTTCAAATTTTACAATACGTTCTCTAGAAATGGGCTGTATTCAGAGAGACCAACAGCACATGTCCTGTGTCCAGTAGCTATCTGTCAGGATTGCTCCTGTCAGCTCCACTTCCTCCCTCTTGGCAGAAAATGACACTCATTAGGGCCTCCTAGCTTGACTGGCAGGGAGGCAGAGCTCCTAGTTTCTTGATGTAAAGTCACTGTCATGGAAAACATTTCACATTTTTCTGGGTGAAATTTCTATCTTTCAGTGGGGTATTTGCAGGCAGCAAAGTATTCAGCAGAGTTGCTCACTCATCAAACTACTACTTTTAAAATTTAATCCACTGTATTTTTAATCAAGAGACATATATTTTGGAAAATATTTGCTTCTCTAAATTTGCCTCTCTCAGAAGATAATTTTAGTAGATGTTTCCCCAAAGAGCTTAGCAGTCCCAAGGCCACAGCTACTCTGTCAGTGACAGACTTGTTATAAGAAGCTACTACACATTGACCGCTGTTTCTGTCCTCCCCCATCACTGGTGGTGACTGAACTATGCACAGGTTAACATGTCAAATATATGAAACAATAGATTTAAAATCAAACCAAAGACCACTTTGTATCAAATTATTTTTAAAGCCATACAGTTTCAAGATGTAAATTATAGAGCAGCTGAGAAAATATTTTATTTTCTAAGAAGGTGGGGACATTTCCTTAAATTTGACCTACTGCCAGCAAAGTAGTAATGTGATGGTCTCTTCTAAAATCCTCTAGCTCTGATATTTTATTTTCTCTCTGCAAAGAGATTTCCAAGCCCTCATTAAAAGTTCTAGACTACCCTCCCTTAACTGGAGATGTGTGTTTTTTACAGGATTAGTCACAACAAAGCTATTCTGAGTGACTTGTTAAGATCATATTTACAGCGAGAAAATGTACATTTGAAGTGAAAAGTCCTTCAACTACTGCCCCTGTAATTAGCCAGTTCTCACCATATATTTATGGCTAGCAAACACTCAGGAAGGACTGTGCAACACACAAGATAATAAAAGGAAAGTAGATTTGCCCAAAGGGGTTTTCAGGATGTCACTCTGACAGAAACTATGAATAGGATTAAAGGAATAGTTAAGTGAAATAAAAATGGTGGCAAAATGGTTGAACCAGCTTTTAAACAACACCATAAGGAAAGGTAGGATAAATTGGCCAGAAATATCACAGCTCTAAGCCAAGAAGCAGAACCCAGAGTGCTGCTGTCAGTGAGAAGAGACCAGAGTAGAATGTTTAGGGAAGGATAGCGACAAATGTTCCATTATTTGTTTTATGCACAAGTAAAATGCTTGAGTGATCATTTGAGACTGTTTTAATAATGTGAAGACTGTAATCTCTTGCTGCACACAGAGCTAATAAATGGTTATTCACCCGCTTCTCCTTTTTAAGGCATATCAGGGCACAGGCATAAAAAGGGATCTATGAAGAACACCTCGATCTCATTACATTATCAAACACATAGATATTTCAAAAGACATCATAATACACAGGTTGTTTCCAGAGTACAGCCAGGAAGGCACATGCATTGTTGGGAAACTGAATATTCCCTGGAATGAGGAAAATGTAAAGAGCTTGGTATTAGGGCGCAGGAAAAGAAATCCACAAAATAACTAAAAAAATGTCTGAAATATCATCAGAAAACAAACCATCTCCTTTATAAAAACACGAAAGCACAAAGGCTACTCTGATTTTTAACATATCATTTCCTTCTTTTACTCAATATTTAATCACTGAGGAACACATCATGAATTCAATATTTTTTCTGGTAGGCTTTTTTTTATATATGTATTAAAAGCCAAATAATTCTGCCTGTAATTCCACCCATCTGAATGGTTGCACGACACAATGTGACCCTAAAGTACACTAATAAACAGAGCAAATGTAATATACAATGTTAAAAACTGCATTCTAGCAGAAAGCCAAACTTAAAATAAAAATATTTTAAAGTATCATTACTAATGCCAATGCTAGTGTTTCACACAAACGAAAGCAGAATGACAGAATTAAATCATGCCCAACCAGCTGAAATCATTTCACCTTCTGACAGCCCAAATAATACCTTACTTCCCTTCTCCAGGGAAATCTTAAGATCACAATCACTTTTGCACTCCTCTCCTATTCCTTACCTTCCTGCCCCAGTTTAATGTCAAGGATGCTTAAATATAGTAATGTCACAAGACTTTTACTGAAGTAAAATATAGGCTCTTGAAAGGTAACTATGTATTCACTCAGATTTCCTGACTTTCATTCCACAATGAAGTTAGAAGGCCACAAATTTTAAAGAGATATCATTAATCAATTCTGCTACAAAACATTCCTTCACTTTTGCAAAGTTCGCAAAACCAAGATGATTTACTTAAGAGATGAAATATTCATTGTTTCTCCACACATAATAGTCACACCTTGCAGCATAAGATCTGATCATCTTGCACAGAATCTCAGACTATTAAAACAGCGATGAAAGAACCCTGAAGGAACTAATCTTACTATTTTTTAAACTGATATGCTGGTCTAATTTCCATTTCCCCAAATATTAATAAAGAAAGAATCACAATGCAAATGTCTAACAGCACAACAGACTAACTTACTGTCAGAGGATTTATGTTATCACCCATCTCTGTAGTATCTTAACACTTGCTGTCTAAACATGACAAGTATGTGAAACCTAAACTAGGCTGCATGAATGAGCTTCCTTCTATGAAAATCTATGAAGTTTAATTGCAAAACAAAGAATGCAATAGGAAAACTCTTTGCTATCCTCTGGCATGGATTTTTCTTTGTGTCAGTTGAATATCTCTGTGAGTCAAACAAAGCATACACACAAAACATATGGCTTCAAAACCTATAGGCCAATGTACATCAAAAATGCAGCATCTTTATTTAATGCTGATGAGTGATAGCTCAGTTGCCCTTTTAACTTTCTAAAAGCTGTCTAGGACAATTCACAGAGTCCAAGCCCAGGTGTGGGTATTTCGCACCCTAGACCATGTCACCCAAGGCTGTGTCCAACATACACATTTTTAATTGTATTGCTAGTTCACTCCTTTCCTTTGTTACATGGTTCAGTTTCAGAAAAGTATTCTTTGGTATTTCCAGTCCTTGGATCTGTCTTTTTTTTTTTTTTTTTTTTTTTTCCTGTTTCCATCAGGTAGCCCTCCTGGCACACAAACACACCTTCTATTCCAAAATAATCATGCTCACTCACATCTCCTGCATCTAATTATCTTTATTTCTTTTATCATTCCTTGTATCTTCTCTCTTATTTTTGCAGTTGCCATATAGTTTGCAAACTCCCTCTAAAAATCCAGAACTCTTTCATGCTCCAACTCCCAGAGGCTGGTTACTGCTTTTAAAGGATTTTACTAGAAGTTAGCCCAAATTATTTAATTAATGTCTGCTGTGATCAGAAGGATTAAGCCCTCAGCCTCTCAGTATAACTTTTGTTTCTCAAAAAGATTGTAGATAGGAGTGACATACAGACACAAATTTACCTATCCCTAATACACAGAATTTTTCTTTCTCCTAGAGGACTGACAGCATCTTATACTTGTAGCTTTTACCAGGCAGTTCATGTTTTAAGTGCAAATATGAAGGAATCTCAAAAAGTCATGTTCAATTTTTTAAAAACAGGCAAATCAGACACTGTACATTAAAGAAAATAAAAGAGCCATCTATTACCACAGGAAAAAAACAAGATATATTTAGTGCATGTCATGCAAGAAATTATATGCTTCTAGATGAAAGTATAATGAAAAAAAATATCATCTCTAAGGAATAGAGAACAAATACATAGAAGCTTTTATTGTACTCAGAGTATGAATACCATTAGTTGCACTGTACACACCTTATAGAAAGGTCAAAAATTCTAAATACTAATCAGAACTAATGTGTTAAGGAATACAAAAGAGAAAATACCATATATTTTGCCTAGCCAATTGCTTTCTAATGAAAATAGTAGAAAGAACACAAGAAAATTAATTCCTTCATAGTGCAAACCAGAAATTTAGTAGCCATCTCAATCCTAAAGGAATCTCTACCCTGTCTTTGATAGCTTTGCTTCCCCGAAGCTGTGATGTTACAGTTTAATTTTTCTGCATATTTATATAGTCATTTGAGAGAAAATTTTGGGAGCCTCACTAGTAGTCAAGTGTGTAAATTATGTGACAGGACAATACCCCATCACAGTATGCCATAAAAAAATATTACAAGAAATTGCAAATTGACTTGCTTGTGATTTTGGATGGGTTGGACTATAAGACAACAAACACATAAGACAAGGTTTGGGGGATGGAAAGCAGATTTGCCAATTCTTCTCAAATACTTTTTTGCTTTGATAAGTCTATACTTTCACACTGCAAGAGATACTTACACACTTGATACATTAAATCCTGGACAGATTTTTCTTATAGCCCAGCATTCGATTGTCCCTGTTTACAGAACTTACAGACATATTTTCAGATTTCAAAATAGCTCACTCATTTGTTCATTAATGAAAGCTCTTCAAGCTTCTGTCACTAACATGCATCAAAATTCTGAATGAAAAATTTATATGTGCGGTTTCAAATACAATGGAGGAAGTAAGCTGCAAGTTAGACTCATTTTCTGTTTCCTGTTATTTACCAAAATTTAATTTTAGCTAGAAGTTTCAGAATAAATCTCATTATTTTTAGGGGAGAAAGACATAACACTGTTCCTCCCAAGTTTCAAGAGCATTCCTTGGAGATAATTTCTAATTGGACTACAGATTCAGAATTATTACCCTGCTCATTTTACTTTCTACCGAAAACCTATTTACACTTTTAGAATGAAATATGCACTGTACTTTATTTGATATTTGTGGGCAATAGATGAGACATAAACGTGTGATGAGTGCATGGCATAATAACTAATGAAGCAAGTAATAACTGAACATAAGCCTGCAGTGTGCGCTTTTAGTCAGAAAGCCAACCACACCCTGGGCTGCATCAAAAGGAGTGTGACCAGCAGGTCGAGGGAAGTGATCCTGCCCCTCTACTCTGCTCTCCTGAG
>JANRGW010032706.1:16421-46581 GCA_024733675.1 Psilopsiagon aymara | reverse complement strand
CTGAAAGTCAAAACCACAGCACTGCACCAGCTACTAAGAAGGAGAAAAATGACTGCTACTGCTGAACCCAGGACACCCTAGAATGCACAAGATGACATTCCATAGAAGTAGCATAGTTTAATTTTTTTCAAGTCTAAATCCTTAAAGAGTGCACAAGATCACCTGGATTAGCTATGGCAGCCTCTCCTGAGCTGTACAGGAACAGCAGCATACTTGGAGTACATCATAGAGACAAGCACTAAAGGTATTTTGTTGTCAAGTGGTTTTGGAGATAAGGAAGACAGAAATGAGCAGGCAGTTAAATGCTGAGAAATCAGTGTTATGCAGACAAACTGCATCAGACAGGTACGCGCTGACAGCTGGATTCATTGTACAGACCTATATAAAGTATTTCTCTTATTTTTCCACACCATGTCCTTGGCACTGCCATTTTAAGCAAAGAGCAAACTTCATCCAACCCCAGTCAATCTCGCTTTGCTCAAGTACAATTTCTTTTCTTACTCTTTGTATAAAACATAGTCTGTATTTTGGCAACTGCAGGGACTGGAATCAGTTTCCAGAGGGACCTTTCTCCATGATTATGTCGGCTTTTCTCCCTAGTGCACAGCTACTGCACACATCCACCTGCAGAGGAAGCAGCTCCTTCTTGCCTCAGATGTATAGCTCCTCTGGATCAGTTGAACAGTTTTGGTAACACAAGCCAATACTGAGAGAAGGAATTGAAGATGGAGTAAGGTCCTGATGTTTTCAGCACACCATCTTCTTCTTCCTACCCTGAGCTGTCATCACAGATCATGGTGATGAGCAAGTCCACACACACATGTACAGGGAGACATACTCAGTCATGAGGGTGGCAGACACTGGTCCAGCAGATATTCCCTGACTTCAGACAAGATGCATCCTGAAGGAATCAGGGTCTTTGTGCAGAACTGTTGCCACTGTCTGCTGGAGCATGTTAAAAGTTTCAAATCAAATCATTTACTGGGAAGCATAATGTTTCCTTGCCACTAGTGGCAAACTACTGTGCTGCAAGGCAAGGGTTTTCCAATTCTGCTTCTTCTAAAGTATCTGGTTGGATGTTCTACATCTCATGCTCAGAAAATTCAAGGAGTTTTTTTCTAAAACACATTTGATGGAGAACTGTTGTCCACATCAACCCACCTGGTGATATCAACTTTTTTTTCAAACAAATGATTCAGTATCAGTGGCATTCAAGTATGTGTTCTGCAACACCCTGCAATAAGGACAGGTGATCTTTACTTTAAATTTATGTAAAAATGCCTTTTAGATGCAGGCCTCTTCCTAGAATAGTCAAGAATCCAGCAAACAAACTATTTGTATTGCACTTACTGAAAAGAAAATTCTAGTTAAGAAATGTCACAATACTTCACTTGTTATTTTAAAAGTTTCTTCTGTCAGTAAAAAAGATGAAGCTTTTTAAGAGCTCAAACAGTAGATTCTCTCATTTAAATGTTTCATACCACTGTACCAGTAGATTCCCCCATCACTGAATCCTCTGACCTTTAGGAACTGGCCTGGTATTTCGGGAGAGAAACTGGTACACCACCATTCCTCACTGCTCCCCACAAAAGCATCTACACTGGCAAAGAATGGATGTACCTCAGAGAGCTTTGCCCGAAATCGCTCCAAAATGCAGAGGGCATGCAAAAGCCTTTTAAAGTCATATTACTGCACTGCTATTGTAAGTGAAAACCTAAATTAGACTAAAATCTTTTCAACTGTGTTGACATTAAATAGATAACATCCACTTGGAATAAAGTTCAGAAATAATATTAAGCATTCACATACACAAAGGCAGCATCTATTACACACATTACTTCTACCTGCAATATTCTTCCTCCGAAAAAGGCATTAAACAGAAACAGCTGAAATCATATCATGCATTTTCTAGCTTGAAAGATCTAGAAGTTCTGGGATTCAAAAAGCCAAGTCACATTGCAACAACTGTGGTACTGAATGGGTATCCCTCTACGGATGTGAGTCTCTTCAACACATACAACACTCTGAGTGATCAATGTTTGTCAGGGTTATACCTCTACTACAGTATAACGTTAAGGGCTTTGGTATCCAATTATTCTTGAAAGCAAGAACTAAGATGTATCTGAGATCCTCTATCAAACCTCCTGAAACATCAGGATGGCAGAGGCTGAAATTCAGCAGTGAATCACAGAACAGTTTGATTTGGAAACAATCTTTGAAGTTTACCTAGTCTAACCCCCCCCATACAATACAGAGTATGCAACTGGAACAAAGCGAGGGTCCCACAGTGGGTGACTGAACAGCATCCTCATAGAATGACAGGAATGAGCTGCATGGCCTTCAGCACCTGAACAGCTGGAAGAATCACCTTCCACAAACACCAGGCAGTAAGTCTAGAGCATGCCAGTGGACAAAGCACTGGATTATTCCACGCTACTTCATCCGAAGAGCTTCACAAAGACTACCCGCCTGTAACTCTTATTCAATACACACTTCACGTTTATTCATGGTAAGCGTGCTTCTGTAAAAGTACCATTAGCTGAAATAACTTGCTTGAATAGTATTTAAGAGAAGCATGCACAAATTCTCTCTGCTTGTGGTTACTACTTTTAAGTTCTTCTAATTCCCTAGAAATACTGCCAGGACTTGGCCAAAAAGGAATGCGGTAAATAAACACATAGTTAGAAAGAACAGTAACAAAGCAATAATTTGTTTCTCTCCTACAGCAATTGTCCATGCATACATCAATGTAGAGGGTAACTCCAAAAACTTCATTTACCTGGAGAAAAGTCACACAAATCTCTAGATGAACAGACACAGAAGGACTGTTCTAATGGTGACAGCATGCCGAGAGGTAAAATAAAATGTAATTCCAACTAACTGTACTGCAGGTACCAGGAATGGAGATACCCCACTGGGAGGCCACTGATGGAGAAGATGCTAACAAAAGAACATCCTTTCAAGTTCTAGCTCACCATACATACATAATCTAGGCTTAAGTTCAACTGTAGGACAGGGTCTCTTGACAGAAGCAAACCTATATCAGACTAATTAGAAATCTTAGTATGGTAAGACTGAGAAACAATGAAAAGCCTTCCACTTGTAGCTGCATGTTAAAGAAGGCCACAATATACACCACAATTAAGCTAACCAAGAGCCTAGCTCTCTCCCATTCCATCATGCAAGTTAATAGCTCCCTAGAGAGCTTTTTATACCTGCACACAACTATCCAGTTCCTTCGGCAACATGAATATGCCTAAGAGAATGCTTCCTAATGTTACAGCTAACCAAAATAGTATGAGTAAGCTTGTATTCATTAATGCTGAGAAATTCCACCTTTCTTAAGACAGAGAGCTGAACTTCATAGGTCATAACTGACTGCAGGTTGATGTTACAGTTTCTGCACATGCTGAAATTGCACCAGTCATATGGTGCAATAGGCTCCAGGGAAAATTGCGTTAGTGAGGGAAAGTAAGGGAAAGCAAGAATGCTCCTGTAGCTACTCACTGTTTACAGATGGTTGGGCTGAAAAACAACTGTCAAGAACATACACAGAGGAGCTCCCACAGAAGCCTGAAGCACAGAGGCTAATACTTACTGAGAAGCACTAACAATTTCTTAGTAAGGAAAAGCTATACTTACTAGCATTTCCTATAAAGTCAAAAGTGTTTACAGAACTTTCCAGTCCTAAAAAGTGGCTCTAAAACTATTTGAAACAGCTTTGTCCATTGGCAAAAGCATCTAATTCCTAGACAGCTAAACCACTGTAAACAGTAATTTGATAGACCAATAACTCTCTGCGTAAGGTAAAAAGAACATGATTTGCAGCTTGGCATGACCTTAAAATGCCTGCATTTTGTCCTACTGTGACAAACGGAAAACTTTTGCCTAAATCATAGCACCAGCCTCCTCTGAAAGCTCCTGTAGTGAAAATGAAGAAAACTAAGCGTATCTGTACACAGCTGTCCTGCTTAAAGCCTGGTGAAGCACCCTTTCAAATGCTGGAATCCCTGATGAAAGGTAAGACCTTGCCACCAACAAACTAAGCACATCTTCAAAAAGGAGGATCCTTAAGCATGTGTACTATGTACAGTAAAGCCTGATAGTTTATAAGCAGCAGCTATCCACTGGTTTCAAGCATGTTAACATTCTGACAGAGATACCACTATAACCAATGCCCACCGTTTGCTTCACTGACAGAGGGACAGCCAGACTGCATAAACAGTAAATATGCAAATTCTGCAGATCCTGGTCATTCTTGTTTACCTTCCTGGAAGATAGCCACAGGATTAAAAACCCCCATGCCTATCAATGCAAACAAGTTCCAAAGACAGCATGACTAACAGCAGAAGAATTTTTGTGGGCAAAGAGGATGTCCATAAGGCTCTGTGCTGCATTACACACCATTATGAAATGTTTCTTCAGGTTAGGGAAAGTTTTAGGAACTCAGCAGCTAGTAGGAAGAAGTTCTTTTGGCATGAAAGTTAAGATATTTATGTTTGAGTCCTCTGGGGACAAAGAGCAGAATGCCAAGAACATCTCAACGTTAGGAACTGGAGTGCTGGCTGGCATTAGCTATACTCACAAACGACAACATCAGCTCTTTCCTCTGCTCTTATACCCCCCACAAGACTAATGGGTCAGGCCAGTGATGGAGACAGATTCAGGTCACTTGGACATCCCTTTTACGCTACCACTGCTGTAACAGACTGAGCTGAACTTCTAGGTTTCACTTACATGTAATCTCCAATTTTGGTTTTGGGAGGGTGAAGGCACCTGCCACAGTCCATCATGAAGAAAATGTCTACCACTTCAACCTCATCATGTTCAAGGGAACCTCTGAAAACCTCTACTGAATACCCTCTTAATGGAAGTTTCCTTAAGAGGGCTATCTAGCCTGACTGGATTTCTACTAACAGCTCTTAAATATGAACCTGGGGAAAGACTTAATTTCTTTAATGGCTGAGAAAGGACTACTAGTTGGCTCTACTCAGTGTCTCAGAACTCACTAACACCTAGAGAGATTTAAGGAAAACTCCTGTAAAACTGTAAAAAGGCTGAACAGGTCATCTGATGATCCTGCAATCACAGATATCAAAATTATTTCCTACATGCTTAGTGAACTAGGTCTCTTGCACCCAAAGGCAGTCAAATAGATTCCAAGACTGTTCTTCAGATACACAGCATAGCTAAATATGCAGTTGGAAGACAAAGGCAACTTTTCTACCTTTGAGTTCTGCTAACTCACCTTTCTGACAACAGAAAGCAGTGTGCCAGTTGCACACAACCTGATGGAAGGACTGCTGAGCCCCCGTGCTAGGTAACAGATATATCTGCTGACTCTGGTCTCTGAAGAAACATAAAAATATATCTGCTAGTTCTAACAGATATCTGCTGACTTTGGTCTGGCTCAGGTAACCACAAAATCTGCTGATTTTGGTCACAACAGGGTTGCACAACTTGCTATTCCTAGACCTACACTTTGGTCAAAAGCCAAGAACCCTCAGACCGTATTTCTGATCACAGATCAGATTAGACTAGAATATAAATGAGGTCCTGCCAAAGGGCAAGAGCTTGAGTCAGTCCTCCTCAGAGGAGCAAGTCTGCAGCCAAGGACTCTCCTCTTGAGTTGGGATACTGCCTGAGCTAATTCCTTGAGGCCAGGAGCCCTCATCTGGACTGCGAAACACATTTTGGGTTAATTCCCTTTGAAACTTAAGCTTAAGTTGGATGTGCAGTATTTGATTCTGCCTGGTATCTAGAAACTGTACTTCACTAATGTTATAGGAGTACTAAATGATTTTTTATTAAATAAATTTCCTCTGGGGCTTGTAACCTACCTAAGTCAGTTTTGTGGGCCTTTGCAATAGTGATTAAATAGCATGCTAAACTCTGAAATCTTGACTAAGTGATATAAAAGTTTACTTGTGCATATATATGTATTCCTTTAGGCAGAAATTTTTAACTGAGTCTGAGACTAGGAGTAGGCACAGTCACAACTAAATTCCCTTCTGAGAAGTTTTGAAAGCAAGGTGGTCCTCTCTGAATCTCATGACTCAACTGGAGGGTCTACATGACAGTTCTATCTAACCCTGTCCTCTATGCAGTAAAAACAAAAAAGTGAACCTTGCCATCAAATCACAGTAAGCCACTCCCACATTCACCACTGAATTTTGTTGTATCAACTTATTGTTGCTTCTGTCTCACAAGCAAAGTGCCTGACTCCTCTGCCATATGCAGTCACAATGTTCCTGTCTGGTTAGTGCACATCTTTTCCAGAAGACGAGCAGGCTGACTGAAAAATAAGTAGAAACATACTTGTACACCCAACAGCCCCAAGCACAGAGTGCAAAGACTGAGGCCTGTTAAGTTAGGCTCTTACTAATATGGATTCAAGCAAGCCTCCAAGGAATTTCCTCATAGCCCTTTTCATCTAGGTTGCCAAAAGAATATATTAGGAATACAACTTTCCTCCTAGAACGTGGGGTTTTTTTTTTTGTTTGATTGGGGTTTTTTGATGGATCAGACAAGATAGGGTAAAATGCAAGTATTGACCCAAGAATCTGCACTACTAACACTGGATTGGGAAGCCTCTGGAAGAACATATTAATGGTATCTTTAGTCTCCCTGTGGTTGTAGCTGTTTCTTGGAAGCTGGCAGACTTATATAAAAAATGAACTTTAGAGTGAATGAGAAGCTATTCACTAACACTAAACTGAGAAACATGAAACGGAAGCAACTTTATGCAGATTTTTTTTGTTGTTTTCTTTGGCATTCTCAGACTTCTTGAGAATCAGAAAAAGGTTCTTCCCCACTTTAGCTCTCCCAGCAACACAAAGAGAGATTCCTTTCTTCAAGACTCACTACTTTATTTAGGAACTATTATGGACATAAGCAATCTTATTTAAGAAAGATCAGAGTAAGGACAGATATAGTATGCCAGAGAAACAGGTAAAAAAGATATATGCCCATAGCTTTTGAATCCAACACTTGTTTTGCTCTGCCAGGCATCAAACTTAATTGGCAATTAGAGCTTTCATGAGCTCTCAGAGGCAGCTGAGTTTGCCAAGGAAGTCAAAAATAAACCCTGTGAGAGATCCTGGAAGTTCTTTGGATTCCAGTTAGTTATCAGGCTTTAAAGGTGGACAGGATCCTCCGTTTCTGCTGGGGTCAGGAGGAGAAGGCTTCCTTTGAAGGGTGACATCTAACTCAATGACCACAGCACTGACTTGGCAAAGGACTACCTTTCTTAAAGCAGAAGCTTCACTTAGATATGGAACCTTAAACTGAATCCTAACCATTACCCATCCACCTCACTACCCTTTAGGGTGAGATTGATCAGCTAAATTAGCCAGTTAATTCCAGGGTCCCTATTGCTAACACATCAGCCTTTGGGTTTCTGTGATGCTGAGATTTAGTGATAAATATTCTAAATCAGACTTTGTCAAAATACTACATTGAGACCTTTAAATTCTAAATCCTAAGTCTCCATCACCAAAAATTGCATTATCTTGTCTTTCTAGAAAGAAAGCTGTCTACTTTTTAAGCAAGTAGAACCTCTGCTGTACTAACAACACAGCCAGAGACCAAGACCATCTTTCGAGAAATGTAGTAGGTCCTTTCCCAAAACGCATAAAACACATAAAACACATATTCAGCAAGGCCAACAGGGAATCAGAAAAGGGCACCTGACCATCAGGAATGTCATCTGACTGGCTGACAGTGCCAATCTCAGCCAGTATTCTGCCAGATGACTGCTATCCTGTTATGTCACAGATAGCTTTATTAGCTCAAATCCTAAACAAATAAGTGATTGAGGAAAGAAAAACGGGTGTGGGTATGTCAGTAAAGAAGTAAAGTTTCCTTCTGAGTAAAAGCTGTGATGTGAAGATAGCAGATCTGCATATCACAGTGAAGATGTGAAAAATTCACTTTTTCACATAATAAAAATATTTCTGTTGCAAATAAAATAATATTTGCAATACATTTTTAAAACACGGAATGTGTTGCAAATGCACCTTTGATGCCTAATCTCAAAGGAATAAACACCTCACACTAATGCATGCAGAAACTGTTTACTACTGTTCAAAGCCGTGATTTTATTTATTCCATCTGGCAAAAGATATGTAAGCAACTTCATCAGATCCATTCATTTAATATTTGTACACATGATGATTCAAAAGACAAGCCCATGAGTATGTAGTGCTTCAACCGTACAGATCAAGAATATGCTCAATTTGCCCATTTTCTTCAGAAGCCAGGTGTACACTTAGCCTGTAAATAGCTGGGAAAAAAGGAAGATACCCCTTTGTTTTGAAGAGGCACTGGTGGATTACTAGGGTCATGCCAACCCATATTTCCCAAATTTGGCATACTCATGCTTGAACAGCAGTGTTAGCTAAAGAGATGAAGACAGAAGTAATGATACTACAGCTTATCCTTCCCACTGCTGGAGCTTAATAAAATATATTCCTTTATATTTCAGTCCCAATTCTGGACCAGAAGTAAAGGTCTCACAGCTGCCACAGAGCTCTCACATCAAACCAGCTGCTACCAGCATCAGTTCAATTGCTGCAAGCCACCAACTCAGACACATGCTGAATCTCTCATTACAGCAGGTTTCTTCTGGTCTCTGCAGCAGACGACGTTCAGCAAACACTCCAGAAGAACACAAATTCCTCCATTTAAGAGTTCTGCAGCTGCTGATCACTCTTGATCCAGAACTCAGGCTTCTCTAAATATGTAACTGATCTTCGCATGGGCAGTTTTCAGTGAAAAGTCAACTACGAGCTCACAGGCTTCCCCTCGTGTTTTACTGGCACATATAAGATTCCTTCCACATTGAACAATCCACTGCCTTATGTGTATGACCCACTCCCCACCATGCTTCTTTAATAAAACAGCCTTGAAACTGCAACCTGTTACAGAGCCATAGAATGGTTAGGGTTGGAAAGGACGCTAAGATCATCAAGTTCCAACCCCCCCGCTGGGATGTGGGCAGGGATGCCTCACACTAGACATGGCACCCAAGGCCCTGTCCAACCTGGCCTTAAACACCACCAGGGATGGAGCATTTACTTCTTTGACCAACCTGTTCCAATGCCTCACCACTCTCACAGTAAAGAACTTCTTCCTTATATCTAACCTGAATCTCCCCTGTTTTAGTTTAAACCCACCCTATCACTACAGTCCCTGATGAAGAGTCCCTGTCCAGCACTCTTGTAGGCCCCCTTCAGATAATAGAAGGCTGCTATAAAGTCTCCATGCAGCCTTCTCTTCTCCAGGCTGAACAGCCCCAACTTTTTCAGCCTGTCTTCATATAGGAGGTTCTCCAGCCCCTGATTATCACCAGTGACAAAGGAAAAATATGGCCTTTATCAAAAATGTATGGCCTTTACAAAACCCAACTAAATTGAGAATTAAAGTTAAAATCTTCGCTTTGCACTGCAAACCTCTCTCCAAAGACTGCACTGGAATGCTCATGTGTGGTTTCAATTTAACGAGATGAATGAGGATATGCTGCATGAGCTAAGCCATCTTTCACAGCATTGCTTTGCTAGCTGGCATAGCCTAAGTGCTATGAATGACACTTCCCAGGACAGATTTCAGTTATATAGAGTTTTACAGAGACAACACTAGTTCTGAACAGAAAGGGCCTCTAACATGTCAGCATTATCTTCAACTGCTGATAATTCAGTTACCAAAATTCATTACCTGAATCTCGTTTTAAGCAAAAAACTGGCCAATTTCATTTTTCACTTGGTACTTGTCACCATATGTAAAAGTAACTTCCTCCACACCCCAGGCATCTGCCAGTACTGAATGAGGCCATAGCCAACTTAAGCTACTCAACAAATTCAGATATCCTCATCTGGTTTGATTAGGAAAACATAAAAGTATTGAACAATTTTTAGGTGACACATCATGCTCACGTAAGAACTAAGATAATTTCTTTTTCAGTCATCTGGGTCCAATTAGGTTTCTTTAACCAATTCTTACAGTGCCAGGATGAAGCTCACTAATACTTATTTTTTATATTGTAATGAGATACAGTAGATTTTCTGGAACACCTGGGGGGAAAAAAAAAACCAAACAACCCAAAACCAAAAAAGTCTCTTTTTTAAAGAGCAGAAGGATCCCTGGAAATTACTAGCACAAGATTTTTGGTAGCTCCTGCACAATCACGTGGTAAGCACAGACAACATTTCTCAAAACCAAGCTGAGATAATTTCTATCAACATAACTTGTATTTACAAACCCTTTACTTTGATTTTAGCAAGGCTTCTGTCTTCTCTCTGTTTGCAAATGATGGAAAAAAAATTGAGATGAAATTGGGTGGGTGTGCATTCCTAAGCAAGCAGCGCTCAGGCAGTCCATGATCCAACGGGTAAACTGGAAATGTGCACCAAATAGAAGACCCAAAGGAGACTGGCCTATATCTAGAATGTCCAAAGCAAGCACTTCCACCCAGTCATTAATGAAAATATTAAAAAGCACGAGTGATACCAAGCTGAGGAGGCCTTGAAGCATACTGGGGAACACAATGGGAATTCAACTTAGGAAGGTCTGGGAAAAGCAGATGCAATTTAAAAGACAAGAAGCAATCATGTTTAAAACTTCTGTATTTATTTAACTATGCAAATAGAGAACATAACTACCATTGCTTTGTGGTACTGTAGGAAGTATCCAAAGGCTGTAACAGGATATAATGTTATTGTGTCTGTCAATGTACTCAAAATAAATAGGAATACTGTGTTAAGAATTGGTTTTCACTGTCCTGCTTAAACCTCAGCTGTGGCCTGCACCCTTCCAGACTTTCATGCTTCCAGAAAGATACAAGCAATTTGGGTGTGAGGAGCAGCAACAAATCTAACTTAGGAAAACAGAATGTTCAGGGAAAGGATGAAGAACTGAATTTGTCTCAATGGGATAAAACTAAAGGGGCCAGTATCAGTCCTCAAATATACTGAAGATACCCAAAGGCAGATAAAAGTTCAACTCCTCTTCACATAAATTGCCAAGAGTAGTTTAGCTTGTGAATATGTTCTCCAGCAGCAAGCCTTTAAGGTGCCTAGAAAGGCTGTTGGAAAAGTTATGAATGCTAAGGGTGCAACAAATGCTGTATTTAGGCAGAGCACTGAACAAGATCACCTCTCATGCTCATGATCTTCACAGCTATACTGGCATTTACCCAATATAACCAAAATCCAACCCTAAAATTAACTCCCTCTATAGCATGGAAGAAGTAATTTCCAGCAAACAAAAGAACATCCACGCTTTCTAAATGCTAAAACCCCCCTTTTCCCATTTGGAGTCTTTAAACATTTGAACAGCTGACAGCTCCACTGTAATAATATGAGAACTGGTACAGAAACTGAATATGGAATATGTCCAATCGACTCACTGGAGTAGTACTGTTCTGCTGTACCAAGCTTAACGAGTTGGAGATTAAAACTAACATTAGAATCCACAGTTAGCAATCTGCAAATTTACAACTTTTCCATGTAAGTTTGGGGACATAAATAAAAGCTTATGGCAAAAGATTTTGCTAATAATCCCTGGTGTCTTAGCTAAGTAACACAGCTGATAAATAAAAGCAGACTTACCTTCCGCAATTCAATTGTAACTTCATTTCTGTGTCTTCTCATAGTCTGTAAATAAAAAATAAAAATTATTTGTATGTAATGAAAGTACTATTTTGTTTTGGAATCAGTTGTTCCTAGGTCAAAAGTGCAGTTATTCATCAAAAGATAACGAAAACTGTGCATTATTTATAACTCAATCTTTCCTGGTTAGATGCACAAGTTGGCTTTATGTGGGGTGGTTGATTTTTGTGGGTTTAGTTTTTCAGGGTTTTTTTGTTTGGTTTTTTTTTTTTTTTGAAAGACTGTCTATTTTACAAAAAACTTTGTTATAAACCACGAAACCACGATAAGTATTCCAAAGGCAGAAAACATTGACTTCTCCATGGAGTTTCGCTGGAATGACTTTCCAGTTGTTGATACATGCAAATCAAAAGAAGCAGTAAATAGAGATTAGATAGTCTCATATTCACATATGATCATATTCATAACATAAACATCTAGCCTATGCCAGTTATCTAGCCAAAATCAACCGTAAGTGACAGAAGATGACTGAGGTGAATGCAATCAAGTTTAGGCTTGTGGCAAAAGGAAACAAAGTACTGAGTCTATTTAGGACCTACAGCCTGAACACTGTAAAGGAAAATCAGCCCATAAACATCTCAGCTCCTTAAACATACAGGGCACTCAGGACACACTCCCTACAATGCTTCTATGCCTCTTATTTAAGAGAGGTTCAAGTTTAAACATAGAACAATTTTAGCCTACTGAAGGCAATCTCCCTTGGTTCATTTTACAGTCAGTGGAAAAGACATGTACCACCAGAATGCAATTCAGAGGAAATAAGGACTGGATGACCACTGGCAGCCTAGAAAGATCAACTAAAATTAGCCTTTTAAAATACGTTCTGTGTCCTACCCTTGCTAGTGACCTTCACTGCTGCTATCACGTTCCTTCTGACTTAGGGCAAATAACATCCGTAAGCTAAAAAGTATCAGCAAAGACCAGCAGTACACAGAAAACACCAGCACTCCCCATAAGCCATCAAAGGAAATACTGAACATGCTGAAGCTCAAACACAGGTAAATGAAATGAGTAGACTTCACACCATGAATCTATACACAAGGCACAGTTCCAGTGCTTACAACATTATCTTAGCTTCACTGTTCTCAACCAGTTTGCTTAGCAGTATTCATTTAATTACCTTAGGTTGACTTGAGAGTAAGGAAGGCTTAGTTCACCGTCCACTGCTTGATTAACCAATTCACTCAAGTAAGCAGAGACACAAAAATTCTCATTTTACTTCTACAAGCATGAGCTACTCCACCTTAAACAAAGCAAGTCCTCATCACAGCAAGAGGACGCTAGCACCACAGCATCTACCAGAACTACACTTCCTCCCCCAGTTCCATTATTTTGCGAAATCATTTGGTTCTTGTGCCCTTCTGAGCCTGCTGCAAAAGCTCAGTATGACAGGACTGGATTGCTGGGGAATGGGAAGGCACTGGGTAGGGCAGAGACTGGACACATGAAGAACCTGAGCAATCACTGCGACTAACAAGACCAGTCATTCAAGCTTTTCATTCTATTAGAATTTAATATTTGAATAAATCTTAACAGTGTCAAATTTAAGGGCACTAAATATGCCCTTAAATAGGCTAAAAATGTTTTCCAATACTTATTCCCTATGATAACAGCATTTCAATGGAAGAAAGACAAGGCTGCCTTACATTTCTGCTGTAATATCTCCTTTCCTTGATCATTCCGAATGGCTAGACACTGTTCTTTGCAGAACCTTCCACTAGTAACATCTCCCCCTTAAATTTAATCTTTCATTTCTACTTATATTAAACTTTAAAAGGTACTCCATTCTGTTACAAACCAGTTAACCCAAGTGTCCATTAGCATTTTCTCCCTAAAATCCAGTATTGTACATGCCAGATTTGGCATCCCAGTGACTTAATTGATGCAAAGCATAATTTACTTTTAAATTTACTCTCTAGATACAATATACTCCTACACTTCTTCATTTATCAGTGTGATGGGACTCTAGGACACTTTCTATTGAGCAGAAACATCAGACTGTATGTGGAGCTTCTTGGGGGTCAACCATAACATTATCTGGCCCCCACTGAATTAAGGGCTCAGAGTCTTGCAAAGTCTCCTGCTGACACAGTATCTTTAAAAAATTAGCCTATGTTGGTGTCACCAGGATCATCCAAGAATCAGTAATAGCTAGAGCTAGAGTCTTCCTACAAGTATATGGGTCTGATGTTCTCAGAAGAGCCTATGGGGCACTGCAGCAGTTAAACTTGGTTGCCATGGTCTCATCACGACCAGTGCTCTTAGCTAGATGTATGCTAACATTATTTCTAACCTGACACTTTACGTCCCCAATATGAGATGATACGTTTCAGAAATTTAGCAGATTATCAGTGCCTTCCTAAAACTTCAGAAGTAGCAAACATATTACAAGCCAAAAGCATTTTAAAGAAGCAGTTTAAGTATCACCACAAGCCTTCCTTTAAGGAAACATTACCACTGTAAGCAGAATACCCCACTTTGATACTACCTGTAAGCCCTAGCCTGGAGGGAACCAACAGGCATTTACAAGAGATTTATACTACAGTAGGAAGGTTGAACATTTTCCCCAGCTAATATAGGTCAGCTAAAACAGAGAGAAAAGACAAAACTATTCTGCAACTTAACCCCACAGATTCATTACCAGCTTTCAGGCTGGGAGGACAACCATCTGCTAAAGTCTGCATCTGCAACAACAGCTGAAGCCTGATGAGACATTACCAATGGATCTAATACACTGGTTTACACCTACAGCATTTAACTGGTTACTTCTCATCTTAATGTACTCAAGCTTAAGTAACTTCACATCACACTTAAACAGCTCATCCCAAAACCACCCCTAACACAAATTTGAACTGTTTTACTGAATTAAAAAAAAAAAAAAAAATCATGCCCAATCTCTGAAAGGGAAAACTCAGCATAGGCAAAATCCTATAAATGATGGCAATTTATTCCTGCAGAACCTGAACTGGAAGGCTTCTCATAAACATAAAGGTAGAAAGTAAAAATGAGTAACAGCCAGCATGTGCTATTATGACGCAGAACACAGAACTCTAACCAAGTTGTGCTCCAACACTACATCTCAATTATTACACAGTACTGCAGTCAAACTCAGGTTCCTAAGGCTTTTGTAACAAGATTTCTCCCTGGCTCGCCATCTGTGAAGAGCAATTACTTACCAGTGTGTTTGACAGGCTGACATAACCACAGTAATTCACCACATACCTTAGGTCTTGTTACAATTTAAAAGTAGATGTTCAGCAGTATTTCTAACTTCAAGTTCCTTAGCATTTTGTTATTTAAGAAAATAAACCAGGAAAAAAAATCCCAAAAGATCTATGAGATGCTGTTGAATAAACTAGTGCTCCCAATTCTACCCTGAATTTCTGAATACCTTTCCAAAGCCAAAGTGTTACATGCCAAGAACCATTCTCTAATACCTTTCACTTGAAAGAAAAATACTCCCGAGTCCCCTCAAAGTTATCAACACCAAAATTAATTTCAAATGCCAATAAAGAAGATCATCACACACATTAGGGCTGTCATGCTAAGGGCACCAAAGGAACCTTCTTTCCTGATGATACACACAAATGTAAACACACAAATGCTAATCTTACAGAAGACGATATTTAAGAGACACCAGACCTTGAAAACAAAGCAAAGCCTCAAGTTAATGCCCAAAGGAAGGCTTCAAAAAAATGCCACAGTCCCTAAAAGTGCATTTGAAACACTCAGTGGACAGATGCAACATGAAATACAGCCATCCTCATCAGATCAGTGTTTCAGCTCTGGCACCTCTCTTCCAACAAGAAGCTGACAAGAAACAAAGATAAGTTCAGAGCCGCCTTGGAGAAGGGAAATGCTTTCCCGATTTCTCAGTTGGTATCTGGTGTATGACAAAGCCCAAAACTGAACACAAACCTCTTGATAACAAACAGCAAAGGCTAAAGATAACCCTGTGAAATTCTTAATTATCAGCATAACCGTAACCCTTACCACCAGCACATTTAAAGAACTATTTTCAGTGACTTAACATTTGGGACCCTCTGGCTGAACCACACATACTTCACAAGAACCATTTGTGAAACCCTGTACAAAGGCACACAAAATGGTCTCTACATGTTAAAGCATCATTGCTGTAACACTACCACCTGATGTCTTAAGACAGCCCATGTGCACCTTCCTGGCTAACAAACAACAACAAAAGATTACCTTGAAGTTTTGAATAGCATTGAGATTTCAAGGGGAGAGCTGTCTACCAAGTTTCTCTGGCTTCTCGAGCCTTTTAACATAAGACCCATTTAACGGCATAACACATTAAACTACCTGAAAAGGCAACTCATACAGCTTCTGCAAATGAAGAATGAATAAATAAATTCCAAAGAATCCCAAACCCAATCATGTGGAATGTCTAATGTACATAAGAACAAAACAACACTTTCCAAAATCCTCTGCAGCAAATACAGAATATAGTGTATTTTTCCTGGGATGAAGAAAACCAAACCAACCAATTCAATCCATCAAAACCTTACCAAAGTTTATACAAGACTACAAGGAGAAAATTCAGGCTAACTGAAAAGGACAAAATCAAATCTCAGACAAACTGGTCAGAAGAGACCTTCTATCTATGACAGAATGATCTAAACATTGGTACCACTTGATGCAAATTAGATCTCATTCACAATGAAATAGCACAACTAGTCTTAAGGTTTCTAATAATTTGAAATTTTTACTTCATATGTAAAAATCAATCTTAATGGATTACTCCCTTAAGTATATCACTTTCAGAGAAAAGAAATTCTGGGTACTTGCTAAGATTACTTCATTCCCAGTTACAGTACAAATCAGAAAACACAAACTACCTAAATGTGTGAATGACACAACTAGTGAGCAGCATCCAATTTGTTATGCTAGGATAAAATCTTCTTAAATGAAATTAAAATCTAAGTTTAATGTACAAGGTGCTTAATAATGTACATTCTCCGTACAGAAAAAAATAGTCAAATGTTGCAACAGTAAGTGATATTAATTTCAACCATTTTTAGCTACAGCAACTCTGTCAGAGGGAAGATTAAAGCATAACAATCATTTAATGACTAAAAATCCATTTATTGTAACAACAGGATCTGGAGCTTAGTGTGGTGCTCACCCAGACTAGCCACCTCATTAAGTGGGATACCTGAAGAGTGTCATCTTCTAATCAACACATTTACACCACTTCCACTGCAACAGGAGCAAGTCCAGAAAACATCAGAGATGGAGAAGTAGGAAACAGATGTGTTTATGCCAGCCAGCATATCGATACTGCCAGCACGGCTGGCCTGCCAGCTGCTCCACAAGCAGCTAGCTGGCTGCCCCTGCAGCCAACCAGCATTCATCAGTCTCCAGCTAGCCACTGAAGTGGAGAAGCCAGGCTCACCTCGACGAGATGAACACCACACACCAGTGCCAGTTTTGGCTACTCTGTGGATATAAAAAGATACATTTTCAGGAACTTTAGTATGATGCGCATTTAGTTACTTTTGAAAATCCAGCTATTAAATGGAAAAGAGAGAACAAGTTCACTGATTCTAACTTCTCTGCATCTACAAAACTTTATTAAAAGATAACTGTCATTTAAATTCTTTATTTCTGCCCTTGTGTCTCAACACTACAAGCACAGTCTGAGAAAACCAGAAGACACATGCTTACAGGAAAAGAGCTACCTTGAATACATAGCTGGGATAGCAAAGCTGTTTGATTAAACATAGAGTACCTGAACAGCTTTAGCATTTGTAATTCAATTCCAGACTATTTCCACCTGCCTAACTGAAAAAAAATATCTGTCCCAGTTCCAACAGCTGGACTGGATTTAAATAATACCTCCTCCTCTCCTGCATATGAGCATACTCTAGAGTACAGTTTAAATAATTTACAACATAGGTACGGGTGCAATACACGGAAAGCAGAAGGTGTTTGCACTGGTGAAGTAAACACTGCTCTGCCTTAGAAACTGCTTTACTGGTCTTTTTTACTTATTCTTTCTCTCACAGCTTTTAAAAAACATGAAACACTGCAACGCACAGGAAAATGCAGAAGCCTCAGGAGCTGGGCTGATTGTGGGCAGAAAAAGTGCTTGTTTGTATACAATACTTGAGATTATTAAGGTTATCAACTGCCCATCTTTGGTTGACATTAGAAGTTAAATATTCCATATTTGCACAGGACTATAATTTGTTGGTAAGTACAAAGTTGAAGCTTAGGCTGCTAATATTGTTCTACTTGTTCTGGTACAGCTGGCCTCAGCCAAAACCTAAGGGAGACAAAGGGACACTGAGAGAAGGTGATACTGCTGTTCTACCTGCTCACACTTTCAAAGTGCATACAGCTTATGCCAAGAATTGCAAGCAAATCACAATATAAGAAGGAAAAGTTCTGGGACTACTGAACTGAAATTCTGGGATAGCATAACAATGGTCTGAATGCAATGACTTAATCAGAAGTGAAAGAACTAAACCCAACAACACTGTACGCTGATTCTCTCTATTTCTTTTGGGCATGCAGAAAAGATTTTACTTCCATGCGAAACCAATTTAGTAAAAATTAACCTTTCCTGCTAGGTTTATTCCTTTAGTTACATCATGGATTAATTACCCAGCCTTCCCCCTCACGCCCCCACTTATGTTCTAGGCAGACTCTTCTTCTCCACACCCAATTTTGACCTTTACCCAATTACAAAACTTTATTCCCAATAACACTCCAAACTGTCTAAGAAAAACTGATTTCCCCTATTCCCAGTCATATAAGACTACAAAGTTAGGACAGCTTCACCTCCGGCTTTGTTATCAAAGTTCCACATTAATTATGCTGACCCAGTTAGAAATGCAGGCAGAGGGCATGGATTCCACAGTACAAGCAACAGATCTACCAAAGCAGCCCAATACACTTAAAATATGTCTGTACCCTGACCTGAAACTCCAAGGGAGATTTACTCTTTTTGATTAATATTTGACCTGAAATGTATTTGCTCCTCTTTTAGGGAAATATTCTACTATTTTACAGAAAGTATTAGAACTTGGTTCAGAATCTTTGTGTGCTGCAGAACATCAATACTATAAGGTTTCTTTCTGGCTTTATGTAGGAGCAGAGCACAGTATTTATGCTACTGTATTTTACTGCCATAATCAGTCTGGGACTCACGTTCCTCAGGGTTAATAAAAGCCACTGAAAGAAAACTTCAGTGGAGCTGCCACACCATTTTATTTTTCTTTAATCCCCAGTTTGGGGCCCCTAAAATGAATACCAGCTGCTTTTTGTTAGCCAGTCTGTGGCAAGATAATTCAAGTATCTGAACCTTGCTACTCTCAGCAAACTAGATGCATGAGACCGCATCCAGTGACTTCCTTAGTTTGTGATGGGTACTCACTGAAGTCAGACATACATGCCAATGTGGAAAGCCACAAGCTTCCAATTACTGTCACTCATGGCGCTGACTCACCTGAATGCTCTATGGAAGCAGACAAAACTGTTCATCCACATTATATACTTCTACTGCTCCAAAAGATCTCAGCAGAAAAGCAATTGCTAAGTTTATTTCTTAGCAGCTGTTTCATAAGCATGTTCTTCAAGGTCTCGATATCCACTCTGTATTTGTTTAACCTGCAGATTGAGCTACCACCAGCAAGGGAGCAAGATGTGATCACTCATGTTTTAATTTCCATATACCAATTACCCAGTTTACAAGTACAGACATATCAAACAACCCTCAGGAGACTGGACCTGAAGCAATTTAGCTGGCTGCATTCAACACAAATTGAACCGATACTGAAGGACACAAAGCAGTCCAGAATACAATCAACATGTTATCTGCTGATTTAATACAAAATAAAAGAG
This sequence comes from Psilopsiagon aymara, assembly GCA_024733675.1. Taxonomy (NCBI): domain Eukaryota; kingdom Metazoa; phylum Chordata; class Aves; order Psittaciformes; family Psittacidae; genus Psilopsiagon; species Psilopsiagon aymara. The sequence continues at coordinate 27,046 of JANRGW010032706.1, read as the reverse complement.
CTGGAATTCTCTTTCTATATCAAAACTCAACTAGGGGAAGGAAGGAAGCCAGAATCTAGTGGATTTCCAGTTACTGCTCTTGTGTTAATTAAGGAGTCTAAATCTATTCAGATGCAGATCTTAACACTGTTAAATCACACCTTTATTCACTTCAGACCAAAGACCACAATGCAGACACATGGGCTCTACTTGAAGTCAAACTGAAGTTCCCAGTTAATCCCACAGCACCCCAAGCTAACTCATCACAGCACAACAGTTGGTCTGTGCACACCAACAGGCAGGCAACAACTATCACCAACTAACTGAAAGTACTCTTTTTGTCCTATGGTCCTAACAGGGCAAGGAACCTACCCATGTAGAATTCCAAAACGTGGGGGCAATGCAGCTACCGCTATCGCCAGTTTGACAAGGGCCCACCTTGAACTTAATGGTGGAGAGTGATCATGTATGCTACAGACCAAAAGAAACTACTGGTCTGAAGGATACCTGTATCCAGTCTATCTTTTTTCCCCCTGCGCCTTTTGGAAACAGAAGGGCATACTGAATTTTACCATGATGCCTGCTCTGCCTTATCTGAATAGTGTGGTATGCCAAATAAGCACCAAAACCACTGGATAATCAAGACAGCCTAATTACAAGTGAATCCTATTCACACTTTTTAAGTTGGAAGATTAAGGCTTCTTGACACACTCTAAACACATACAAGGATTTGAAATTTGGTTTAGTTTTAAGTTACGGTAATCTGCTTTTGCCAGTAGGTAAGTTTCTATTCAGATATGTGAACACTAGAAGGTATTTATTGTTTTCCTGTATGGCATGCACAGTGCAGCGGATGATTTAGACTCTCCTAGAAATAAAAATTTATCCTCTTCTTGAAGGACAAGCAGCAAAGCACCTACCTGACTCCCTGATCTCTTCCAACATGACATCAACTCTGTCCTCTCCTAGAATTTCTAAGTAAGCGTCCCTCCCATTCCCTTACCCAGTTGGGCAAGTACACCAATCTGTCTAGTCAAGCAGAACAGAACAGTTGATTGCCACTGCAAAAGAGCAGGAGTCTCTTTCCTATTCTATAGTCTAGAAGACCAAATTCAGAGGTATAGGTACAGGTTTTTTCTAACAGATGAACCAGAAAGCAAATCCACCACATTTAATGCCACCTGGAGGCCTGGGAAGAATACAAGGACATTGTCCAGGAAGCTAGGGGTCAGGTCAGGAAAGCCAAAGCCCAGTTTGAATTGAGTCTGGACAGGGAGGTCATGGATAACAGGAAGGACTTATATAGGTATGTTTCAAACAAAGACAGACTAGGGATGATATGGGCTCTTCCCAGAAGGAAATGGGAGAACTGGCTACCCTGTATATGAAGAAGGCTGAGGTTCTCAATGACTTCTTTGCCTCAGTCTTCACTGGCAAATGCTCTGACCACACTGCCCAAGTCTTGGAAGCAGATGCAGGGACTGTGAGAATGAAGACCTCAGGCCCGTTGCAGAAGAGGATCAGGTCTGAGATCATCTTAGGAGCCTGAACGTGCACAAATCCACGGGACCTGATGAAATCCATCTGCGAGTCCTGAAGGAGCCAGCGAATGAAGTATTGTCTACACTTGTGTACCAAATTCAGAGGTATAGGTTCAGATATTTTCTAATAGATGTTAGAAAGCAAATCCACCACTTTTAATGTCATACTTCACAGCCAAAATACCGTCTTCGCTTTGCACAAGACATGAAATCAGAAAACAGCAGAGCAAAATGAAGATGACCGCTCATAGTAACTCAGTGCAAACATGAGACTAAAATTTTGACCTCTGGATCAGCATAAAGACTTGTGTCCTCTTTTTGTCAGCGTAGAAGCTTTTATAGATTGTAGATAACCACTTTCAAGAATCTAATTACAATATAAAGTGTTCGGTCAGAAAGGCCTCAGACTACTGAGGCAAATGCCACACAAGACCAGACATTCTTCAGTTTGCCAAATAGTTTCCCCTAGGAAGGGAAAAAAAAAAAACCCCAAACCAACAAAACCTACCAGGCTAAACACATGACAGACACCTTCTTGTGAAACCTACGTTTGAACAAAGACACTCCCTTTCCAAATACTTAAAACAATCTTCAACTGTAATATCAAAGTACCTCAGACAGTCATTCTACGATTCTATGATGTATTTTTATAAGCACCTCCCTGTAGAGTGAGGAACCCCCCCCCCCATTTTTCCATCTGCAAAATGGGAAACAATAATTGCAATCTGCATATATTCACAGGGTGGCATGAAAAAAAACCCCAACAAATCAAGTCCCTAGAGAGATAGTCTGTGTTCAACCACAGCAAGCTTTTAAGGTATAGCATTACATGGCTCAAATGAAAACAGATTTTTTTCTTTCTGTTTTTTGAAAGATATAATCAAAAGGCAAAAAAAGATTGAACATGCACTAGCTGCCTAATTAAACCTATGAAGAATTCATTCTGCTTAAGATGCAAGAGAAAACAACAAACCCAGCTGACAACTCAGGAAGAAGATGGAGCATTAGGAATTACAAAATACACTCCAGCGACATCCACAATCTTTTATGAACCCAGTCATGTCATCAACCTTTCTGATTTAATCATTCCAGTATCATGAATTTTAGATGCATCTACCTCACTTCCATAATGTGACAGAAGCCTTAATTCCATATTTCTGCCGTTTGAACATTTTGGGTATCATACATCTCTCCTTGAGGATACGTCAGTTTCTCAAAATTACAATTTATACATCCATTCATAAGAAGAGTATTAGCTAGTAATAAGAGGTTGCTTAGACTACAAAAAGCAGCCCGATTTTAATAAACAAGGACCAATACAAAACTCCTTCGAACCTCACAGCTATAGGGTCCACCAAAATACAGATTACTCTGAGGACAGAGATAAAGTGAGCCATATCTCCATCATCAATGACATGCCAAGAGGGTATTGCCAGACTCTCAACTGCTAAAAGACACCCTCACATTGACTGCATGTGTCAGAGCTCCTTAAACACCTCTCCCTGTCTGGAAGGTTGCTCTTCACTGCTGTTTGTTCAGTATTATGAACATAACCTGCTACAAGCCTACACTCTTCTTGCATTCCTGATGAATGAACAGCAGTAAACAGGATCCTGCTGACTCCTAGCAGGGCTCTCCCATTTCAAGATTCTTTCTTGGTGTAGAAAGCCTTCTGCATCTGGCTGCAAGTCAGATTTTTGGTGCAGAGAAATCACTACCATTGACTCTGCATCTAACATTTGTGGCCATGAAAAGAAGCAAGAGACCCTGATGTCAAAAAGCTGCATGCAAAGACCGTATCTGCTGGTTAGGGTGACCTCTGCTTACCTGAGAGAGACACACAGCGTCTCTCTGCATGAATTCAACTTTGACTTACAATGTAGTTGACTAAGAAAAAGGACTGGGATGTTCTGAGAACTGCACCTGGCCAGGAATCCCTTACTACATCTATGAAAGCCTGGCCACAAGTCACCCTAGCACCCTGTCTGACAGCCTTCCAACCACTTTCTCCTCACGCAGACAAGCTTTGACTACATCCCATACCAGCAAGTTTGCAATGGGGTTTGAGCACTCATTAAAATACATTGCCATCAAGGCTAACAAGTCAAACTATTAGGAAGCCATTCCTCCAATTTTGCTAATCACCTACCACCACCTTAAACATCCATCTGCTAATGAATCTGACAAAACCAAGGTTAAAAATGCACCAGAGATCCTCAGCTGGTCAGAGATGGCAGAATATGAGGGAAATGAGTCTTTCAATAACCATTTGAATGTGGAAGATATGAATTTTGTCTCCTGTTCCACAGTCATGCATACAATTCCTATTTTTAGTTGCTGTACTTATTAAACACACAAAAAAAATCAAGCTTAAAACTGACTGTAACATTTGCTTAACCTGAGAGAGGAGAAAAGTGTCAGCTGACCCACAAGAAATGATACAGAGCTTCCCCAGCAGATCTGTGTCAATCTGACTGTGAAGGGATAACAATCCAGCAGTTAAGAGTCACTATACAAGGTACACCTTCTCTCCATCACACTGACCTCTTTGAGCCACCACTGGTCTTCTCCAGATGTGAAGGGCTGGCTCAGCAAGCTAAGGGAGCAGTAAAATAAAGAAATAAATAGTTCATTCCAAGGCACAGACAGTTTGGATGCAGGACTAATTTTTTGGAAGGAACAAGCTCTTCTGACTACTCATGTCAAATGTTATGAGGTAGAATGCAAAGCCCGCAGCTTCTACTATTACAGAAGTAATCAGGAATATAAATTCAGTACCAGAGTTTCACAGTGCTGGGTATTTTGACAGAAAATTGATAGGCTATTCTCGGAAAAGCTATACATTTTACGTTACTTTTTCATTTCAAGTCAGTTCACTAGTAATTTGCCTTTACTACTTGATGACACACCCCACCAGCTTCAATCAGTTCATTGCTTCTTCTAGCCTAATCTTAAAAATTAGATGCCTAATTCCACTTCCAATCCCACAATAAATACAAACCTGATCACTCGTAGCTGGTACATCCTCCTAACCACTGTCTTTTCAGATAACACAGTTTTAGGGAACAAAACAACCTGCTTAGATTTGTGCTGGAACTGCACAAATATTATGAAAGCCTCAAAAACTTACATAAAAATAGCTGATGAGCTCTTAAAGCTACTATGCTACTGCTACAACTTAGACCAGACTTCAACAATTGTTCAAAATCAATTGTTTAATAGAAGAAGCTTTAGCGATACCAATCTCTAAAGCAGTGTAAGAATTAAACCAGTAACTCTAGTTACTTGTAGCGTTAGAGATGCACAAGAATGAAGAAAAACAAATGCTGTAATTACAGGGAGATTAGCAAAGGCTTGGTATATCACAACAACAAACAGCAATAATTTGGCTTCAGTTCAGCAAGCACAGATCCCAATCAGCTTATGAAGATTATGTTCATCATGAGATGTCATCTCCAAATTGTTTTCTTCATAGGTATTGCCAAAATCAACAATAACCTCCTAAGGTGTGTGCGTCTTTAAGCATTGTAAAATGAAATGAATTCAAATGATTTTGAACTTCACAGGGAAAATCTAAGACAGTATATCTAAATGGACTTATTAGGTGTTTGTTTCCTGGCAAGAGTCACAAACATTTCACAGCATGTTTACTTGCAAACTAACAAAACTTTGGAGAATTTTGTAGCAACAGTAACAGAGAAGGCTTCCCACATTACCTTTTTCTTCCTACCCATGTGATTCTTTCCAAGGTACAAACATATACACCTGTATTCTCGCAAGAGTATATATACTGGCCTTAAAGGGTAATGAAGCTGCAGGAGTCAGAGCTTAGAAACTCTGCTTGAGAGTACTGGATCATATATCAAATCCAGTTCTCAACAGGAACCTACCTGACACCTGTGTTTTCACTTAAACTACTGAGCTTCAGGAAACCAGTGAGGCTATTGAGACAGCAGGTCCCCAGTACCTTAAACCAACCTAAATCAGCTGTTGCAGCCTTACTGCCTTCCAGGCATCCTTTTGCGAGTATACATTCCTGTGCCATCAAAGTGAAAGGCAGAAAGCTGATCAATCTACAAAACTCAACTCCTGAAAGAAACTGGATTGTTGCAAAGTAGCTGGGAGTTAACAGGCATTCTGGACTGCTATAAGCTTTATTTGTTTCAGGTAATGTCTGAAGAGAAATACAGAAAGGTAGCAAACAGACTCGTCAGTGCACAGAAAAGCATCAAGAAATGAGCTGATAGCGGCATGTCTGCTCATTTGTTAGCACTGTGCAGCTACTGTTCCTCCACTGCAATAAGCTTTCAACACTTGACAGAAACATGGGTTTAAGTCAACCTATACCTTTCTCAGATGCCCAGAGACTGTACAGATTTGATCTCCACAGAATATTCTTCAGCTTGCGAAAAATTTCATAGCAGCATGACAAAAAAAAAAAAAAAGCAAGTAAATTCAAGCAACCTCAAGAACGAGATCCACATTATTAGCAAACCAGCAACAGTAATTACACTGAACTTGCCATAACAGATGATGGAGATCTGGGATAAGCCCAGGTTCCTCCTGTGCCTCAGCTGCAGTTGGGATGCTGAAGGCACCGAATAAATATAATCCTTGAGAGTCCCTGGACCCAAAGGTGATACAGAGCAAAAGGTGACCCAATTGCCCCAAAAGAAACTGCAAACTGAGGAAAAGACATCAGTGGCCAAGACCTCTGAAGCTTACAATCAAACAGAGCAGGGGTAGGTGAAGGACGACAGATTAGGTGTGCCTCCTTTTGGTAAACAGCCTTCAACAAATTTCAGAGGGGTTAATCCTATGGCCTAAGCAACACGGTTCAAGGATTTGTGTTCTTCTGCCTTCTGATTAGGGTATGACAAGTAAACAAACCATGAAGTTTTAATCCCAGTTTTTGGAAAAAGTTATTTAGGCTCTAACACACAAACTCCTCACTAGTTTGATAATGAGGTTTTTCTCTCAGTATTTTTTTTCTAAATGAGTGCACATGAAGCTCTACTTTTGATCCAGTAAGCATTTTGCTAATTACATGACCACAGTCAAACTGTATCACACACAACCCCCCCCAGTACAGCATGCAGACAGCCCAACAAATCATAACATCTCCATTCACCAAGAATTTTCCCTCAGTTTTAGTGAGGGATGCTAACTAATCCTGACAAAAATAAATAGGCTGAATTGTTTGATCTGTCACTTTAAACATCAAACCAAGTGAGTTAACACATGGGTACCTGCTATTGTAATATAGAATAGGTAACACTTTCTAGTCCAAGAAGTTACAGGAGTCAAAGAGGTTTACCGGTGTTACTAAGCTGAAGAACTGCAAACAGAAAAATCAGAAGGTTCAAATTAGGTTCTCTAAAAGCTAGGCTATGTTAGATGTCAAGATAAACAAATAGATGGAGCAGTTACAAGGGGCATTACAAATTAAGTGATTGCAACTATTTAATCTTGTCCTATAAAGCTTTAATTGTGTTGGAATAATCAGTGCCATACATTTAGAAGAAACCCACAGACACTTATGAAGACTACATGCCTGTGAGGAACACTGGAAAGCCTTCTCCTCAATATACGGGAGGAACTAAAAAGCCCTTTCACACCCCTGGAGAAGAGAAAATTGAGAAGGGTGTGAGGAGAAACTGTTCTGGCAGTTGTTTGCACAGATGAAGCCACTAGTGTCTTGGCTCCTTATCGCCCCGCTCCACAGGTTCAGGTTAGCTCTGCTGCTAATCACATGTCAGTACCTATAAAAATAGAAGAGTCTCACTAATAAAAGCAAGAGTAAAAACTTATATTAAGTGATTAACAATTAGCTTCTGGCATTTGATTTCACTATTATCCCTTTTGGGGGCTAAATACTTTTTGGAAGTATTAACACTTAAAAAATCATAATTCCAGTTCTATATTCCTAACACTGTCTCCTTAACAGAGGAAGTCAACAAAAAATGTAAGAAACTTCTACCCAAATCTGAAACTAGGAAAAGTAGGGTGAGGCTATGCAGGTCAAGGATCCAGAAGCTTTCACTTCTGCTCTACAGATCCATTTTTTTCGCTCTTAGAAAAAGCACAGTGAGAAGTTGCATGTGGCACTGAGGTCTGTCTTAATGTAAGACTAAAGTACTTACTCACCTTTCGTTTCCCTTAAAGTTGCATTAAACAAAAGCAAAGACAATTATATGGCCTAGCAAAGCCAGTAATAAAATATGAGTTAACTACAAATTAAAGAAACAAGTATTTTGGTCTGCCAGAAGAGTCTGTACCCAGAGGGGATCAATAATAACTCACCAGTATTTATTAGAAGCCAAAGGAAGATTACTAAAGAATGTATTAAAGCCTAATGTGTTCAAAGGCAGTGACTGTTTCCAGGCAGAAGGTGACTCAAATGCCACTGCTTTCAAACTTACGGCTTTAATGTTCAGAACTTTCCAAAGGATATAATCTAGATTTCAGACCATGATTTATTGCTCCATCATACCAACCATTTATTTTCTCTTTGGTGGAATTTGACAAAATGTGTAGATACAGACCGATGCCAATGATGGCACAGATGATGCCTCCTGGTTTCCAAAGTTAGGTACAGAAAACTGGAGGCAGGATCTTTACATAAAACTCCTTATGACAGCACAGGGACCAAACCAAGTGTATGTTATTGCTCACAGTTGGGAATTACACATAATATTTGATTTAGAAAAGAAATATTTTGTGAAGAACCCATAACCTTCACTAAACAAAGGCAAACTGTCCAATCAGCAGGTCAGTCTGTGTACCACTACCTCAAGAGAGGCATAGTAAGTAAATGGCAATCATATAGCATTGCTATGCTCTTCTGCTCTCCACTACAGGATCACAGTCTGGACTGGGCTGGAAAGGACCTTAAAGATCATATGGTTCCAACCCCCCTGCCATGGGCAGGGACACCTTCCACCAGACCAACTGCTCAAAGCCATGTCCAACCTGGCGTTGAACATTGCTAAGGATAGGGCAGACACAGCCTCCCTGAAGAACCTGCTCCAGCACCTCAGCACCCTCACAGTGAAGAATTTCTTCCTAATATCTAATCAAAATCTAACCTCTTTCGGTTACATTTACATTGTTCTAGAGACTTAAGATAGCTACAGTTTACTTAAAAGGGTACTTCTAAAACAAACTTTTAAATAGATACCACGATCAGCAAAGTCAAAAACATACAGGAGAAAATTTCAAATATTTAATATATAGTTTTAAAAGATGATGACACATTTCAAATACTTATAATCCTTTAAATGAATCTACATTTCATTACAGGATATTTCCATAGGTGTCCAACTTCAACATATTTCTGTGTTTTATCTCTTTGCTGCTCAAAAAAGAAAGATGCTTCTTAGATTTTAACCATTTTCTGAAGCAAGGGTGAAAGCTTTAACCACATTAACATGATGGAGCTACCTACCAGTTTTAGGCTCAGCCACAAAAAGAAGTCAGTCAGCACACTGGAAGAAAACCCCAGAGGACATAGTTCTCTGTAACAGCAAATACCCTATTCCAAAATAATTGCTCCTCCTCAGGAGGAAATGAGAGCTAAGCTACCTTAGCTGGTCTGGTATAACTGATTTCAGTCAAGCTTAAGTGGTCGATTTCCTTCTTCCCTGCATCCAGAGAGGCAGATATTTAATTCCCCTAGTCTCAGGCATGCTATAATATAAGCAAGTATGGATGACAGATCAGTTCACACTAGGCATGAACATACCTAACCTTTCCCTGTTTAGAGCTCCGATGGATTCAGGCCAATGACTGAGAAAGCAGCAACAAAGCTAGTAACCAATACGGGGAGATGAGACAAGGGCAAAATGAATGAGGAGAGGCAGGAAGAGTCTCACTGGACGAGAAGGGGAGAAAGAAACCCACCACGCCTCCTCCTTACCCTGAAAAGCAACTGCTAAACAGAAGGACAGGTAATTTTTAGTTCCTTTCTAACATTTACTAATGTTAGCTTGAAGTGTTGAAGTTACCATACTCTTTATATACAAGATTTTCTGTGAGAAAGATTAACCATCACCAAATTAAGCAAAATCTAAGATAAAGAATATTTTATACTGTGAATGTCATCTTAAAGACACTGCTGCTGCTAAGCCTGACCTGCATAAAATTGTCTCCACCCAAACAATAGCAGTAGAGGTGTGAATTCTGCTTTATTACAAAACATGCTTTCAAAGGACTAAAATTCCAGTCCTGATGATTATAGAAGTGAATTTCAGTGATAAGATCAACAGAAGCATGGAAAACACCCTGGGGTGAAGTCAAACTAATCCGACACATATTTAGGTTTTCAGTCTAGTAAATCCTAATCCGATTCCAATCCTAGTCTGATTTCAGAACAACTCCTTTCTTTCCTCTTGCAGAAACCTAAACATAAGATTTGGAATTTCCTGCCTTTTCAATTGCAACTAGAACTGAAGATATCCCCAGGAATGACACATAGACTGAGAAGACCTTTGGAATGCCTCCAGGGAATAAGCTAACCACTCAGCATCTCTCAAATTTGGAGGAGTAAACTACTACCCTATTAGCCCCAGTAAGCACCGCACTCCTTCCCGATTTTGACAGAGACACCCAGCACACGATCACTGAGGATTTAAAAAATAGGGGGGGGGGGGAGGGAAAGGCTGATCTAAGGCAGTGCAGGAAGCAGAATGGGCCAGCCCAGGGCACTGTGTGAAGGCCGATCGGAGCGCGGGAGCGGCTCTCATCACCAGCACAGTCCTCCGTGCGCGGCAGCAGCTCAGCGGGACACGGCCGGGCGGTCAGGGCAGCCCCTCGCCCCGGCGGAAGGGCTGTTACCGCCCAGAGGGGCTGGCACAAAAGGCAGCCGGCACCATTGTCCGCCCCATCCGAGCCCCGATTCCGCCGAGCACCGGGGAGGGGGCCGGCAGGACGGCAGGGAAGGAGGGCGGCAGCCAGGGCGGGAGCAGGGAGTTGCAGGGGGGGGGCTCACGGGGGTGCACCCCGCCGGCCCGGGCACAGCGGCCGGAGAGAGGCCCACGGGGCCCTCCCGCATCCCGGTGACCCGCGGAGGGGGCGCGGCTGGGCCTGCACGCCGCTCGCCGGGAC
>JANRGW010032704.1:0-42979 GCA_024733675.1 Psilopsiagon aymara | reverse complement strand
GGAATGGATTGCCCAGGGAAGTTGTGAATGCGCCATCCCTGGCAGTGTTCAAGGCCAGGTTGGACAGAGCCTTGGGTGATATGGTTTAGTGGGAGGTGTCCCTGCCCATTGCAGGGGGGTTAGAACTAGATAGTCTTAAGGTCCTTTCCAACCCTCACTATTCTATGATTTTACGAAATTGTCAATGTTTGTATCTCATGAGTGCAGGTGTCTGAGCTACTGAGTAATACTTAAAAAAGACACCCAGATGTGTTGTGCAGTAATGAAACTTTTAATGGTGTACATTGAAAGATGTTTTGTTTGTTCTTTAAGCACATTCATCTCCCCAGATTTAAGCGCTTTCCTAGGTGGAATATTTGAATCTGTACTTTTAAGGGCATATGGAAACAAAGATTTCTGCGATACTTTTTCGGTAGACACGCCAAAAAAATCCAGTGCAGAAGAAAAGCTGTCCAGATTCCTTACGTCTGTAATGTGCCTCAGTGCCTCTTTGTTGAAGTTATCTTTCAAAGCCATTTATTGACACTTTTTCCATTTTCTTTTCTTTTTGTGAGACACTGTCAGATCCTGTATTCTGTCTGCTTTTCAGTCCGTTTTCGTGTAAGTAAATCTGAAGTTCAGCATAAAGTCTTCTACTGACTGGAAATGTGGTGGTTGTGGGTGACCTGTAGTCAACACAAAGATCTATATATAAATTCTTTTACTTAGGTTTTTTAAAAAAGGGCCTAACATGGTCCTCTCCAATTCACCTGACAGATAACTTTTTAATCACTTGCTGCTCTACACCTTTCAGTGCTTCAGCAAACAGGCAGTTTACATATAAATCTATCTAGAATAGCTGATGCATCTTCAGTATTTACATAACCCTTGAAACAATATGTACTGGGTCAGATAAACAAGAACCTGTCAGCTATCCTGCTCCATTAGCCTTAAGGTCAGTTTAACCTGTCAGTTAAATGAGGCACGCAGCTGCTATGGGTCACTCAGGTGGAGCAGAACCACCAGAAGATAGCTTTGATCTCAGCAATTAACCCTATAGTGTGATGACAGAAAATAAATGACTGATGGTGCCTAAGTGCTGTCTTTTATGACTACTACACAGGGGTGAGTACAGTTTCTTTAACAATATATAGATTTGAACAAATCAAGACAGCAAGAAAACAAATATATGTATCTCTAGCTTAGGTTAAAAACGTCTTTATCTGAGTCAGGAAAGGAAATGACAGTCCATAAAGCATAGAGAATTGTTACCAGGTTCATAACCAACAAATGAATAAATGTAGTATTTTCCTGGTCACATATGTATGCATATACATCTGCATATTTTTCATTCTCTTACGCCAAATGGGTGATAGAGTGCTTTCATTACCACTGTCAGATATAATCCCTGCTATCTTTATTATTTACTTTTCTCAGTCTATTGAGGTGGTTTGAGTTTGATTCAGCAGGCCATTAGTCACACAGCTGATTTACCTTAATGGATGCCAAAGTATATTACTTATCAGTCCACATACCTGTCCCATTTCACGGCTTCTTCTCCATATCAGGAAAAGGATGTTCATCCTCAAGTAGCAGTCCAAGAATGCATATATAGTATTAGTCAGGACTAGGAGTATTTGTTCCTTTTTTCCTTACAGGTACATGGAATACAGGGCATGAGCACACCCAGTGCCATTTCAGTTCCTTTAAGTTGCCATGATGAGCTAGGGCATCCCACCACTGTGTTTCATCAGCTCCGCTAAATGCTTGATCTACTTTTCTGATAAAGAGCAAAATTTAAGTTGCAGAATGTCAGGCAATTGAATGACCTGGGAAGACCTTAAGTCCTTTTTTATGCCTTTTTTGCTGGTAAAAATTCCCCATACAAGATTAATCACAGATATATCTCTTGAGAAACATACTTTGAGGAGCTGCTGCTTTCCTGTGGCATTTCAGCTAAGCATTTCTGGCCTAGCTGAAACTTTCAGAATAATGCCTTTATTGCAGAGGCTTCTCTTCTTCACCTGCCAGAGGCGGGTGAAATCTCCAGTGCCAACTGATCTCATAACATGATCTTCACCAACAGGAGGTAGAACCATTGCATGGTTTTGTTCCTGTCCTCTATCAATTGTCTGTATCTTGCCATTATTACTGTCATTAGCAATTTTATCCTACAGCCAGTCATAATCATAGGTCCTGTCATTCTGCTAATTAGGGTACTATCTTTTTAAGGGTGTTGGATGTCTGAGGTTCATTGTAGAATCATAGGATGGTTTGAGTTGGAAGGGACCACAAAGATCATCCAGTTCCAGCCCTCTGCCATGGGCAGGGACACCTTCCACTAGACCACAGTGCTCAGAGCACCATCCAGCCTGGCCTTGAACTCTTCCAGGCATTCACAATTTCCCTGGGCAACATACTACAATGCCTCACCACCCGCACCGTAAAGACTTTCTTCCTTATACCTAACCTGTATCTACCCTCTTTCAGGTTAAGGCCATTACCCCTTGTCCTATCCCTAGATGCTACAGTAGCTAACATATTGAGATAGCCTCATCTATATGGCCGTGCAGAACTTATAAAGTATCCAATCTTTTGAAATCTTTAGGAAGGTCTAGATTCTCTTAAATTTTCTCCATGTGAAGAGTAAAGTTTTATTTGCTGTAAGATCAATAGCACAAAGCATTACTTGAGCCTTGAGCTTCAAGTATGTGATTAATTGCTGGTTAATGATAGAAATCTAAATGAATTAGATGTAGTGATGGTGACATCATGGGAAAACACTTAGAAGGTGTAGCTAAATACTGGCATTCTTTTTTCATGGCATCTTGCAATTATTTATATTGCTTGCAACCAGGCTTGGAATTTCCTTGTTAATGAGAAATATGTTCTTACTGTTATTTGTTGACTCATATTATGAAATCCAGACAGCTTGAGAAATTCTGGCGTTTGATTTTAAAATAAGTCAGCTGGGCAGTAAAAACCAAGAAATGCAAAGAAATACAGTGAAATATAGTGCAGTGTCTTTGCTCAATACTCGTACAGCATGACAGGGCAGGGTATGCCATAACAGGATCTTGCCTGTTATCTGGAATAACAGTTACTGTAGAAGCAGTGTTTAAAAAAACCAGAGAGGGGTTGGGAGGCAGGCTGCAATGGCTTTTACAAGGACTTGTGCCACTGATTCTGTTTCTACAGTTTTGAAACATTCTTTCCTATAAATTGTGCATTTCATGTGCTGGACAAGCAGAGGGATGGGTTTTGCCTTATATGATGTATTTGTTGGCTTAGATAACGTAAAGACCTTTTTTTTATTGATGATGTTCATGGCAGATACGTAAAATATGTTTGCAAATGCAAAGTCACAAGCAGCTGATGGGCAGTTGTATTCCTATCAAGTGACTGTTCACAGAAGTCACCCATAAGGTGGGACGAAGGATTGCCTGTAGTGTCTTAGGAGAGCAGCAAATACAGTTGCTATGCATGGGTGGTCGTGCAAGGATCCATGGTAGCTGCTTTCCGCTTCACCCTGTTCATAGCTGGGGCCAAGGTCAGAAATAATCATCTGCGAAACAGCAGCTGGCATTTAGAGTAAATGGTGAAGCTGAGCACGTTTAACTGTCTCCCATTCTCCCCACAGGCTGATTATATTTGCAGAATGGAGAAACTGGACCAGTATGATGAATGTCACAGAAAAGCATTCTAGAGACAGAGGGTGTTGAGGAAATAAAGCAGTAAAATTCCAGCTTAGTATGCATTCCGAGAATTTAACATTTCTTTGAGATTTTAGATGAAACTGACACTGAGGTAAAATGTTCAACTAAATTACAAATTAAAATCACTCCTGTTCATGTCAGACTTGTCTGTGAGCTGGTGTTTTGAACAAACCTTTTCAGATATGACATAAGTACATCTGGCATTGGGCAAGAATTCCCATCAAGCCCCTCCTGTGAGGTAAACTTAGCTTTGGCTTTACCTGAGAGGAAGGTACGAGAAGGATGGAGCAGTGAAATGCTACTAGGGTAGGTGATGCACACACCTCAAGCTCAAAACACAAGTAATGCTTTATGCTTTTGACCTCACACTAAAGGTCAAAACTTTACCCTTAACATAAAGAAAATTTAAGAGAAGCTTAGACCTTTCTAAGGATTTCCAAGGATCTGATACCTTCCAAATTCTGCACTCCAAAAATAAAACTTTGTCCCTGTCCTGTCCAGTTTTCACAGCTCAATTCCTGCCTTCCTGAGCATGCATTTGCTTTCAAGACTGCCAGATTCAAATTTATTTTAGAAATTACCTTCCTGCCCCCAAGCCAACATTTCTTTTAGAGCGTATATTGTGTGTCACAGCATTCCCTTCTAATGTGGATTTTCAGCATGTAGGAAAAGTGTTTCATCATTAAGCATTTAAAATTTGTAAATTTAGTGTATGGAAACTCTTAGAAAGTTGTCTTTTGGGAGGCAGTTGGGTAGGAGATAGAGGTAGAAGCAATTTCTGGAATATGACCTTTTCCCATGTTTTTGTTTTCTATGAAACTTGCAGAGCAAAATGTTTTTTATAGGTGATGTTCTGACCTGGATTACCATGACGGGTTAGGCTTTGCAGTTCTGTGGTGATAGACTTGATGAAACATGGTGTGGGAAAGTCAATGGAGCAGGTGGACAATAGTGTTAATCCTTCTTGCCATAGGGGTTTATATGGCACTAAGAGCGTGTAAAAAGCAGACAAAAAGAAAAGCAGCATTTCCTCTGGTCTAAGATAGGGCTTTAATCCAAAAGGTTGCTTCATACACTTTTTTTCCAGCCTTTTGAAATTTTCATGTGCGAAAGATATTTCTGTGCTGGTGACAATGAATTGCTTTGCCCTCATTGATGCAAGAGTGCTAGTAATCTGCAGGGTAGCCATATGGTTCACATTTATTTTAATGTGCCTTTGACATCAGGAGAATAGCTGAGACAGCAGAAGAACGTGCTTATGTCTTGGAGTTCAGCCAGAACTGAAATCATTTGTGTTTCACAATCAAAGAAGTACCAGTTTTCTCAGTAAAAAATATTTGAAAAACACAGTGGGCTTAAAATGTCATTCCTATCAGGATTTTGTTGAATTAGGAAGCAGGCTTTCATAGATAAATACAGCTGCAGTGGGATCTGTTCTGGAGTGAGAGATTTTGGGTTCTGTTTTGCCTTCTAAACACACAGAAGGGACCACTGTGTCTTTCATAGGTTTCCCAGTGCTGTACCTCCACTGCCCAGAGAGGAAAATGAAGATGTTCAAAGGCAAACAAAAAGCGAAGCTGTATAGTGCGTTATTTGCAAGTGGGAGCAGTTCTGGAAAACTTTGTTTCAGTTTACCAGTACATTATTACTGGTGCTTACCTATTTCATTGGTCATAATTTATTCATATACAAATGAGACTTAGATGATTCTCATGAAGATACCCTGGACTGCTAGTGTAAGTATTGATTTTCCCCTTTGGAAAAGTACTTTTGTTGGGAGTTGGATGGGCCTGTGATGACATCTCTTACCAAAACACAAGAAATATATTGCAGATACAGCTCACCCCTATGTCCAGAGGTCAGTAGTAATCTCCTTCGCTTCTAGCATCCCACTCTGTGCTTTGAAAATAACTTGGAAGGTGGTAGGGAGAGGAAAGAAGGGCGCAGTTTCAGAAGTTAGAGAGCTGCTTTGAATAAGCTGTAGAAAATGAGCTGCAAATAAAATTCTTCAGTCTCCTAATAATGCAGAAAAAAATTACTTGTAATATAGAAAGTAAGTGCAAAAATTTTTTTTAAGTGTGAACCTGTTGGTAGAAGTAACAGTGGCAACAGTTGTTTAAAACTAACTCAGCAGCAGGACTTGGTGATTTCTTCCCTATACCTACAGCACTGAGGAGACAGTCTCTAACCACAATGTTCTAGTTAAATTTAAATATACTACCAAAATATTGAGTTATTTGTTATGAATCTGTGCCTTGCTACATCCCTCTTCACCTTGTCTATTCACATATTCCTCTAGACATGCGTTTACGCTTTTTGCCATATGTATTGCTTTATTCTCTTATTAGCTGTTGATGAACAAAGGCCTTTCTTCATTCTCTAACTTCATGTGACTTGAATGGCTCTCATTTTTCTTGCCACCTTTGCTGAGGAGTCTTTTTCCAACCCCAGGAAGTATTTCTTCACTTGCTATGTTTGTTTGGTGACAGAATTCCAGCCCAGATCAGTGCTTTGTACAACATACTTTAACCAGGATGAATCTGACAGTGAAGTTTTATTGTCAAACTGCTATGTGTAGTATTTGCCTTTCTCCCATTGGTCGTCATTGTGACAGAGATGTATGAGAGACAGCAACCCAAGTGAGAAAGAATAGCAGCCGTGGAAACTATTTTACAGGGCAATTTTATTGTTTTAGACTATTGTTACTTTCATGATAGCTGTATATTTTTTTTTTATATATTGATACTTTCTTCAGTTTTGACTTTTAAGTTTTATTTTTAGAGTATCTCTGAAAAATGAGTTAGTGTGGCCACACGTACACAGTGTGTGTGTGTTTCATGCACACATACAGGATACGCTGCTTGGAAAGATGAATTTGATGCACTTGATCAAGCACCTTTAATCTTAGAAAACAATAAATCTGAGGAACACTGTCTTTCTGGTAAACCATCTTGTATACATTACTGTTAGCCACTGGGAGAGAGAAACTGTACTTTGAGATAGGTAAAATGTTACCATTTTAAATTGCAAACATTTAAATAAGAATGTTGGTAATAACAGTTATGACTTAGTGTTCCAGTGTAGGAGGTGGTGCATAATTTATCACCTACGGGAACAACCGTAATGATGTTTGTGTGTTTACTCTGTTTTTAATCTTTTGATAGCTAGTGTTCTGTGTCTAATAGACCACAGGCTGGGTAAGACAGAGTCAAAGAGTCAAGCCTTAGTCTGTGCAATCTGGATGAGTGGTAGTGTGGGAGGGTGGTAATGTGTGGAAAAAAGTTGTCTTGAATTAGACAAAGCTTGTTCCATGGTGGTGTGCAGCCTTATGAATAAATCACCGAAATGACTGCTGAACAGTTATCTCTATTGTATACCACAGTCAGTGACTGAAAAAGACCTTACTGAAACACTGAAAGCTGAAGGGCTATAACAAAAAACCTTGGTACGTAGTGTATAGGCGTTCTGCAAGTTTCCTAAATTCTGGAAGCCTTAGAGATTCGCTTTATGTTCAATAGCTACGGGAGTACATATGGCAGGAATTTTGTATCAAGAGAAATGGCAGAAATATTGTATGTAGTCATGAAATAAATTATAAATGCTGTGGATAAAGAGAATTGTTATGAGGGAGAGAGGTTAATAACTGAGGAAAGGATAAATAAATTCATTCTACTGTGTAGCTGTGCAGGCACATCATGAACAAATATAGCAAGAGGGGAAGCACAAAGAGAAGGTTGAGTTTCGAGGATGGGTTAGCCATGCTTCGGTTAAACAACTGTTTGCTATTCAGTTTTCCTTTGATTCTTTTGGCTCCACCTGCAGGAATTTTGTTTAGAGATAATTGCAGCTTTGCCACAAATGGTGTGTGGTGCAGATGACCTCTGCGGTGGCTGATAGCTCAGGTTGAGTGCTGCACTGATGGGGCTGTGCTGCATCTGCAGCAGCTGGTTTTGCATGGCAGCTGATCAGCTTACAGGAGCTGACATGGCCCCATGAGGAGGCAGGCAAGTTTCCAGCAGGTC
Organism: Psilopsiagon aymara; assembly: GCA_024733675.1. Taxonomy (NCBI): domain Eukaryota; kingdom Metazoa; phylum Chordata; class Aves; order Psittaciformes; family Psittacidae; genus Psilopsiagon; species Psilopsiagon aymara. The sequence goes on along the minus strand of JANRGW010032704.1, from coordinate 35,262 downwards.
ATTAACTTGAGCTCTGCCCTGCTAAACCCAGAAGCTGAGACGCTCGAATGTCAGATGCCAAAAATCAAAATTTTGGCAGTTGATGTTGTGTCGAGATGAGGAATTTTGACAGTTTGTTTGCAGATATCTATGTCTGAAGACCTTGTTCAGATATAGTAACCTTTTCTAAGAGAGTTTTGTAGCAGTAATTGTTACCAGTATCGTCCTTCCCTCTGATAAGTGATAAATTTTATGCATTACAGTACTTATGTATTTGTCAAAAATACTTAATTCCATATAATCTTGAAACATGGAACTAAAAATTATATTGATTGTTTAAATACAAAAGAATGGTGCATTTTTCTCCCAATGGAATTTATCAGTCTTGTAGTATATCAATCTGTTAAAGGTCTTGTGTGATCCATAGGACAGATTTTGGTGATGATGAATATTCCTGTTCCCTGTGGCATCCTCACTCGCCTTGAACTGCCAGAAGAAGATGGTGGCATCTAGTTCCTGTTGACAGCGTGTGTCCAGCAGCTGCTAAAAAGCCTCATCGCTGCAGTCCTAGCACACTCTGCCTGTCACCCTTTTTGTGCAGAGCAGCTGACAGTGACATCCCCTGATGCCACTTGTTACACGGGCAGATGGCATGTAAATGCTTTCTTGAGTCTGGCCAAGCAGGGAAGCTGTTACTAAGTCTCTTCTGGAAAAGTATGTTGTTCACATTCTCTATGGATAAATTTTTAGGTTTCAGGCTTTTGTTTCCCTGCAAAACCATTGCAACTGACACCCAAGAGGCATGGAAGCTTGCATGGTCTGCATCCCTCATTCTGAAGAGAGCTTAGTAACTGATTAATGTCAGTAAATTTTGTCTGGGCATATGTTCATGCTTTCCAGTATATCAGAAAATATGTATTTTATATATCCTTTTACTCTGTCTTGAGCTAAGCAACATCCTTAGCAGTAATTACAATTGATTTGAATGTAGTATGTAAGGTACAGTGCATGCAAAATAGCATATGCCCTAACTCTTGATGAGCTGAGAAGCTCAGCTCTGATTGACTTGAAGCAATAGGAATGAATAAGTCATAGCACACTGTTGTGGTTTTAGCCCAGCTTGTCACTCAGAAACCATGCACATGTTCGCTCACTCTCCCACCTTTCTCCCCCCTGCTCCCAGAGGGATGGGAAGGAGAACCAAAAGAATGTAACTCCCATGGCTTGAGATAGGAACAGTCCAGTAACTAAGGTACAACACAAACCACTGCTGCTACCACCAATAATAATAATGATAAAGGAAATAACAAGGGAAGAGAATACAACCGCTCACCACCAGCTTGGCTGAGCAGTGATCCAACCCTTCTGGGTAACTGCCCCCAGTTTATATAGTGGGCATGACGTGCTGTGGTATGGAATACCTCTTTGGTCAGTTTGGGTCAGGTGTCCTGTCTCTGCTTCCTCCCGGCTTCCCCTGCTCCCTGGCAGAGCACGACCCTTAGAAAGTCCTTGGTCAGAGTAAACATTACTGAGAAGCAACTGAAAACATCGGTGTTATCAGCGCTCTTACCAGTGCTGTTCCCAGGGCAAAGGTCAAAACCGCAATGTTTTGGCCTTTTGACAAAGTCTCCAGCTACTAAGGAGAAAAATGACTGCTACTGCTGAAAAATGACTGCTACTGCTGAACCCAGGACACACACTTTGTTCCTATGTTAGAAAGTTGCATTCAGTAGTTGCATTCAAGATCTAATATTTTTGAGGTCACTTTAAGGCATCCCTTCCCTCAGAGACTTTAGGAAGAGTAGGAGAGCAAATACATAGCACCTCTGTGGTGCTTCCTCTCGTGTCCTTGGTTACTGAGGTAGTCACAGCTGTCCAGTCCTCTTGCTGACATCTCTAACCTATGCTTTTGCATAATAAAATAAAATCCTGTAATCTTTTGCAGTTCCTGCCTGATCTGTTCTTGTAAACAACTTTCTCATAAATATGAATATATTCTGACTACTTCCTAGCAGTAACACAGAAGAGATGACTCTAGCCTTAGCTCTTCCCTTTAATGAGTTCTTGGGTGAGACAGAAGCTAACCCAGAAGATAGGATGTGTTTCAGAAAAAAATAATCATGTGCAGTCTGAGGGCTCTGAATGTTTACATGCTCGTTCGCTTACACGGATTATCCTGTAATTTGTCTGACTCAGAGCTATCATATTAATAAATAAAGCCATGAACTTTGATGTAATTTATAACAAATGTATGTCAGCTCCTATACAGTCTTCATTACAGTTGTATAAGTGCTGGATTTATAGCACTGGTGATGTTGCAGTTACAGTGCGACAGCGTTTTCTTCAAGTTCAGCTCAATTCTATTTGAATATTTTTGTCAGTGATTTATTTAAAAAAACACACACGAGCAACTTTGATGGTGTGGCACTGATATTATAATTACTAAAAGTGATAAGAAATATAAAAATGTTGAAGAAATGTGTTAATGGGTTTTTGAAAGGCAGCTCATGACAGTCCTACTGAGAGAGACTGCTGACCAAACTTTTAGGCATAAACATACAGTGATGTCTGAAATTCACATTCTAAATTTTGACAGCATGTGCATGGGCACCCCCACCCCACGCCAAAAATCCATACAGTGGAAAAGTTCCTTTGTGTAACCTAGTTTTTATCATAGATGATGTTCTTTTCTTGTTTTTTTTTTTTCAGCTGGAAGTAATTAGATCGTAGTCTTCTGCCTAGCTTCAATTAACTATTAACATTAGTGAGTAGCCTGTGAATAAAACTGAAGGTGGATTTCCTTATGTATAGAAAGTAGTGTCAAAGTAGTATCTCTTCCATAAAGAGATTGGCAGACTTAAATGGAAGCACTTTCATTGCAGCATTGGGTATTCCTGCCAGTAAGCAGCCATGTCAGGAGTTCCATAGCTAAGGTCTAAAACAAATTACTATAAATGTAGGCCTTATGCGGTAGATACTGAAGTTTACAGGTGAGGATTCAAAGGCATTGACAACTTGTGCAATTTTATAGACACAATTACCTTCTATTGCCTCATAAAGCATATATATATATATTTAAGATTAACCTTATATCTTTCCTTTAGTTTTTTAGTGTATTTTTAACTCTCATTCCATTTGTGGCCAGTTCTTTTTTCTCAGTAAAACAGCTGCTTGCCCTTCAGTAGCTGTCTGTATTTCTTCTGAAATAAGGGCAAGATCTAGTTGAGAGCCAAATAACATCAGTACTGTTGTGTCAGATATTGGCACAGATACTGAGCAGTCATCTGCTGGATACCTCCCAGCAGATGTATCTGCTTCTTCAGCAGAAGCAGGATTTTTTAATATGCGCTTTACTGTGCATAAGAGCATATAGGCATTGAAAGTTCTGACTCAGAGTATTTGCTTTCATGCCTAATTGAAAGAGAATGACACAGCATCAAAATTACCCCATCCTCCAAACTCTAAAAAATTGGCTTTACTAAAGTAGATTTGTTTTGAAACTGTGGCATATATGAAAAAGATCAGTAGGTTAAAACAGTATCTAATATAGGACAAAATTGGCACACCCCTATGAAGACCTCTATGAACTAGTCTCTTCTAACAAAATAAACCTATTCCCTCACTAAAAGCTTCCTGTAAATATTTTTGTCAGGCTCTGTTGATATGAGATCTGCTAAAACTCGGATGTAAGTAAGTTTTAACATGCCTAATGTGACAGTTTGTCTTTTGATTCCTCTCCCTACATCCAATGCTTTTTTTGGAGCACCCTTCATTGCAAGCATGTAAGTGGATATAGGGCCTGGGCTTATTTAACTCTTTCATATTTTTAATCTAACATGCCTGCAGCATATTTGAAGAAGTGCTTGTTATTTCTACAATAAACCATGCTTTTAGCTGCTTCTCAGTATTTAGGAAAAATAACACTATTTTAGTGTTTTACTGAACCCCAAATAAGTTTATGATTATGTCAGCAGGTCAGCAGGGTATACTGTCTGAAATTTGGTTTTAAGACAGTATATACTATTGTATTATTTTACATATGAAATTTGGTTTTCATATAGGTAGATTATACTGTTTGTTAGAGTGAATTCATGTAGAAGTTTGGAGTTTTCACATCATGGTGATTAACATTTCACTATATAATAATATTGGAAAATTAAGTCTGTTTAAATTGTGACAATAAACCAGATCTATTATGAAATCAAGGCTGAAGGCCAAGTCCTCCCAGTCTCTAGATTGGAAGTTTTAGATTAGGAGTGTACATCTTGTTGCTTTTATTGCTTTTACAGAATAGTTCCAAGTCTTTCTAGAGTGGTCAGGCACCTTTTAAATCGTTTTACTGCCTGAATCCTGACAGATAGCTCATGTCTGCTAGAGGAATAAAAGAGTAATTCACACCTGCTCAATTGTTGCTTGTAAACTGCAAAGCAATAACTTAGGTATCTATATTCTCAACATCCCATTGCTATTTTGCAATAAATCAAATCAGGCTGGCCATCTTAAAAATCAAGGGGTGTCTGTTATCTGTCTAATATTTGTGTCTCTTTCCTTCTCTAAAGGCTCACCACTGTTACTAGTGAGAAACAACAGATCAGCGTTGTTGGAAGGAGTTACTAAATGTCTGTAGAAAAAAGACAATATTTAACAGTTAAAATTTGTCTTTTCTTTGTAAATAAATCCATTTTTGATGATATGCATGTATGCACGAGAAACTGGGCATGAGTGTGACGGGAATCAGAAAAGAATTAGATTTAATTTGTTGTCAAAATTCTACACATAAAACATATACACACATGTGTATTCAGTGGATGGCAGCAGAAAGAGGATGAAAGTAAAGAGAAAGTGGATCTCGTTAATCAGTATTATTCCTATATTATTCTGTGGTGATACTAATTTCTCAGTTTGAAGCATTAAACACACCACCTTGATAGTTTTTCTAACACTATTTTCTAACATTTTGGATTGTAAGAGATAGAAATCTTTTCTGCCAATGTGATCCAATGCTTTAAAGATGTAGTTGCAGATCTCTACAGCTGATCTTCACTGACAGAATAGTAACAGGTGTGGTAGACCTGTGAGAGATTGGGTCTGTTGTTCTCCAGCGGTCACATACACCATTGCTTGTAGGGGTTTGAAAAGCAGCAAGTTAGCAGATCTTTGAGGTGACAATGTGAAAGAAGTTTATTTTCCTGGGATTTATCTTCTTCTTTGGTAAAAGGATAAAATATGTTCATAATGCTGTGGAAAACTGCCCTGGCCAAGAATTTCTGATCTAAAGTAGATAATAGTGTTCATGATTGTAGCAGTTTGTAAGAGCTTCTAGGTTTGTAGATACAGTAAGTATTTCTAATGTTATCTCCTCATTTCAACTGCACGTATCAGAATTTTATTGTGTACAGAGTCAGGTATTGCTAAGGTCGGTGGAACTACACAAGTGACGAATTTGCTGTATGACTGCAAGTTATCACTCATACTGTGATCTCTGTCTGTTCTAGCTTCTTCAATCCTGAAGAGAGAGAAGCGGAAGAGGGTGAAAAATGTCCATTTTAACTGCGTTACTGTGTATTACTTCACAAGAAGGCAAGGATTCACCAGTGTTCCCAGCCAAGGGGGAAGCACACTGGGAATGTCTACTCGCCACAACAGTGTCCGCCAATACACGCTTGGAGAGTTTGCGATGGAACAGGAGAGGCTTCATCGAGAGATGTTAAGAGAGCACCTAAGGGAGGAAAAACTCAATTCTCTAAAATTAAAGGTAAAAATTGTTCAAGACTTTGATCCCTCCCTTATTTGTTTAAATGAACAGTGTCAGAGCTATATGTCCTCAGTATGTGTATGTTAAACAAAACTTTTCCTTTCTGTCTACTCCATTTTCAGTCAAAACAATGGCATTTTTCTTTTTTTAAGTTTCATTTTATTTTGCTGAAAACATTTTTGTTCAGTATTATCAAGTGCTGTTGTAGCTCTTATTGATGTGTGTCTCAGAGTGCTTTACAGCAAGTTTGTTATTTACTTGCTGTTTCCTACAGAGAGAAAACAGAGGCAGAGAGTGGTGGAAGTTAGCCTTGAATAGGGTGTACAGCAAAAGTGGAAGTGGGAGGGGGAGAGGCTGAGTCTTCTGAGCCCCTGCGCAGTGCCCTATTAGACAAGAGAATGGTAACATTCTAAGTGTAGAAAGTGAAAGAGCTTATTTTCTGGTCCAACTTGAATGAATTTGGCTAACAGTAAGAAACAGTAATACTAAAAATGCTTATTTTATCAGTGTTCCAATTTATGTGGTCATATTTGTAATGCTTCACCAGAGGATGTCTGTGTTGAAGAAGGAACTTGTCAGACAAATTAACTGGCTCTGTCAATTTAGCCAGAATAAATCTTGGCTACAGTTTCAAAGCTCTTTTTTTAAATGTGGCATAAAAGAGGAAAGAAACTGTATTTCAATAGAGGAGACTAGAGAAGAGGATTGTGTTCTTCGAAGTGTCCCTTATGGCTCTTTAAAACTGGTAGCAGAATTTCTGGATTTGTTATGTTTTTGTAGTGGATGAAACACTTGCTATGTAATGGCTTGTATTACATGTATTTCAGGCTCTTTTTCAATTAATCCTGTAATTAAGTGAACAATATTCAGAGTTGTAGCCAAACTGATGTGCTCCATAGCCCCTTTTGTGATACTGTATCTTTTTCAGGTACTACTGCAGTTGCCAGGTACCCTCCAAGTTTAAGAAATGTCTTTCAGTATTTTTCCCATAGAAGGAACTATGTTCATGAGTTCTGTGTCTGAACTCCTGAAGAAGTGTGTATGACCCTTACTATTGTAATTACTTTCATTTCTCAGTCTGCTAATTGGTGTGTTGGTTTTTTGCAGGTGTAGTTTTGCATGTGTAGTTTTTTGGTTGGTTTGGTTTTTGTTGGTTTTTGGTTGTTCGTGGTGGTGGGTTTTATTATTTGAATAGCTAAATAGATTCTTGAAGAGTTATAAAATGTGAACTGTCATAATGAAAACAAACAAACGTAAAACCATTCAGGACAAAGGCAAATTAAAGATGGATATTTGGACAGGTTGGAAGCCAAAGGCTGGAGTGTGATTTATCAGTACTGTTCTATGATTCTATGCTTATACCTCTAAACATCTCATATCACAGCATCCTCAGAGCACCAAGTGTGAATTGAGCTCTGTCAGCATAACCAATGACTATGTAGATCCCTTGGATGGCTTCCAGGAATCCCAGTGGAGTGAGTAAAGAATAGTAAGGCATGTAAATCTTTAGCTTTTTCTCTTTATATCTAGGAAGTAAATTAAGAAAAATCACAGGTCCTGTTTATCTCTAAAGATTGGATGAGGCCTTTTGGCCTTCATCTGTATAGAGCAGCGCTCTGCTCTGTGTGCTTTCATAAGTTTTCCCCTGGGTGGGATGAATCTTCTTTCTTTATTAACTTCACACCAGCCCACTCCCTTTTCTGGGACATGGACTCTATTTTCTGCTCCTCTTCCAAATACAGTAAGTTCTTCCATCTCCCCAGTCACTTCTTTAAGTGGATGATAATCTTTATTGTGACTATTAACTGCCTGCTAAATTTCTTCATAAGTATTCAGTAAGGAAAGCCTGATTTGCTTTCCTCTCTCTGTCCTAATTTTAATTGCTTCCTTTTACTAAATATAAAAGTCCTTTTCCTTGCACTTAATTCAGGAGTGGTGAGGTTCTTTCTTCATTGATCCTCAGCAGTTGATGTGACAGTACTAGCATGTTCTGAGACTGGTATGCTGACTTCAAAGATTAAATTCAAATACTGAGAAATTGTGTTTAGGTCTTCAGAATTCTGAGACTGGTTTAAAACTGTCAGCATCTTACTAGTGTTAAGTCTTTTACTAGTGAAAATTATTCTTTTCACTCTCCAGCATGTATAAGAAAACAGGGAACAGAAAATTTCCTTTTTGAAGTAGTCCATTAAACTGAGCTCAGTTACATCTCTAGTTACACACTTGGGGTAAAAAATAAAATAAAAACTACTTTCCTTCCCCAAACTAAATCCAGGACTCACTGAACTGGTGAAGGGTCACTGCAAAGCACTCAGTGTGTTTTATTTGCTTAAGACAACTTGATCTTGCTGATTTCCCATTGTAGAGAGGGAAGAGCCACATGGTCATTCACAGTTTCTGGATTAACAGGAAAACAAAGCCCTGTAGCATTCTAAGGTGACAATGTAAGCAATTATGATCTTTACTGAAAATGCACTAATCGGGATTTGCATCAGAATTACTGTACAGCACACAAAAAGAAAATGAGAAAATGAAGCAGGGCAAAGTTTGCTCGAAAAGGCTTTTCTTTGTGGTTTAATATTTCAGTTTCCTGTTCGGGTTTTTGTTTTGTTTCATGTTGGGTTTGGGGTTTTTTTGAGGGGTTTGGGTTTTTTTTTTTTTTTAGTTTTTTGGACTGTATTAAAATAATCAAATCTGTAGGTAAAAAACATTCAAAATTTGTCAAGAAAAAAATAGAAATACAGGAATATTTTGAAATTGTATCTTCATAATACTAGGTGCAGTTTATTGTTTTACATGCTAAAAGTGAAGAGCCAAAAAAGAAACTTCTCTTAATTAAAAGCAGATAAAGACTTTAAAATCGTTGTCAAGTCACTTTAGCCATTTAACACCAGCACTTTGGTGTAAACATTGCTGACAGTGGCATAAGCAAACACTTCTCAGCTGCAGAGTGTGAAGAATCTAACAGCATTCTGGACATAAAAGCCATCTTGTCAAGATGAAAGGTACAAGGTAGGTTTTGCTTTAATACGTTGTCATTTGAGAAAACATTATGAGTAAGCACAATAAATTAGGTGGAATAGTCCTTATTGCTTATTCATAATGTCTCCTCAAATTAAGATCTATTAAAATTATTAGTGTGATGCTAGTGATGTTAAGGCTCCTGGGTCTATGTACAGAGTTGGTTTCCTTTGTGGGAAATTGTAAGGAATAATTTCCAGCTAGGGCAGGCAAAGGTGCTAACCTGAATTTTTCACATTTTACAGTTGAAGGGAATTTCACCCAGAGGCTTCACATATTCATTGGCCCTTGTCTGTTGTTCTGACATTAACCTTGAACTTTATGAGAGAAATTTAACCCATCTACATATCAAGTTTAATTCAGATGAGCAATATTATGACAATCAAGAGAACTTAATGTTCCCCTAAAGTTCTGTATTGGAAAATGCATTTGATGGCTCTAAGTAATCTTCCTCCCTCTGTAGTTACACAATAACTTGTTCAAGAACTGTTCAGATCTTCCGTTTCATTAATTCGTTTGTTCTGTGTGCGACAAAGCAGTCAAGATTTGCAGGAGAAGGAGGATGATTGCATGACAGGTTTGGTATGGTTCTGTAGGTGCCTTTGTAAGCTGAGCAGTTAGAGCATTCACCTCATGGGTAACAGCCTTGGTATTGACTTTTTATTAAATATTAATTGAATAAAATACTAAAATAATTACAGAAGAATGGATTAGAATTCTTTCCCAGTTTCCAACTGAAATTCTGATAGGCATTTAAATAACGGTGATCTGCTTAAGGAGTGGTATGAGCCTTGTGTATTTAAAACTAGAGAATTCAGAATTCTTAGGTAGGTCATTCTCCTATTACATATTACCTAGCTAACAAAAAATGAAAACCATGTAAAAAAAAATTGAGACTGATGCCATTCTGGATTTGAACATTCAGGCTGAGTTGCACGCACAGCGGAGTATTCCCTCCCACTGTCTAAAAGCAGTTAATTCAAGGTGCGTTTAATCACTTTGTGGGTTTACCTGTCTCTCACTGTAGATTATACAGAGAAAGGATGACTTCTTACGTTGTCTTTCCTACCTTACTGAACTAATGCGTTGAAATACCTGCTGTAAATAATCTCTCTGTTTTGCCAGGGCCAGGCAGGCCAATTAGGTAACAGCTTCTACGAGGGAGTTCTTGCCCCCTCCTTTCCAGCCACTGTAAAGGCAAATGAATAATAGAAAACAGAGTAAGAAAACAATCTGAGGGAAGTTTGAGAGGACATTTTACAAATCGCTGCATTGAAGATGAAGAAAGAGGCAGAAGTGTACACACATAAAGAGATTTGAATGTCATAAGGGTAACAGACATGGGAAACAAACTGAAACATGAAATAAAATGACGACAGCTCTGGAGGCTGCGGTCATGAAGAAAGATTGAGAATACATTGAAAAGCAAAGGAAACAGTAATGCCTATAAAGCAGTGTTGTGGAAGTGGCAGAACACCTCTGCATGAACTAAATATGGTGCTGAAATCCTAAAAAGGGATGATTGCTGCTCTCAAGAGAATTTTTCTTTGTGCAGCGCGATGTGTACATGTACACCATACGTAAGGACTGCTGGTCATGACACTGATGCACTTCTCCTCCAGAGGGAATAGTATTACTTTTAATCTGACTTTACAAGTCAGGAATAATTGGTTGGGAGTTTTTTCTGTGATTGGCTTACACAGTTGTTATAAACATAAACTGCAATTACAAAAAGTAAGCAGTCAGTAGGAGTTCACTGTCAAGTAACTCAGTAATGCCATAAATGACAGTTATAATCCAAAAGATTGTGGAAAGGACAAACTGTTAATGGGAAAATCAAACAGCTGGGAATATAATAAAAGTAGAAATACTGAAATGGGCAACATTCAGGACTGCTTTCTTGCATGCAAAAGCATAGCTAGATGGAGGTGACAAGATTTAGGAGCAGAACAAGTGGGAGTTACCTTTACAGTGACAATAGACAAACAGGCAATGTTAGGTATGACTTCCTTATTTTATCTGTATTTAAAACTGGTGCCCAAAAAATTATTTGGTATGACAGGGCAAGCCAAAACTTTCTGCAAGTAAACAAGGCAAAACAGAGAAAGAATTAAAAGCCTATTTTTTTCTATAGGTAAGAAACATTCAAATTACATTCACTGGGACTATTTTTCTGAGGTCACAGTGTGCCCTGATGAAACTGTTAAGGCAGATGAGACTTGAGACTTCACCAGTGTACGAGTATCACAGAGTTGCACCATGTTTTCTTCACAAAAGTAGGAGACCAGGTGCTTGGCTAGTGTAAATCAGCAGATACATCAACATAAAGCAAGGAGAGCATTGGGAATCTGGGTGTTTTGTTTGCGTTTCCATTTTAAGGAAAATTATTTCATAGAACAATAATAAAAGGGATTTATTATATGACAGAATAAATAATATATCTGCACTTGTTTCACATTTGCTGTGTCGTACCATGCTTAATCTTGATAACCTGAGGCTGAGCAAATACTTTTTTTGTAGTGAATGTCATCTCTCTGCCCTTTAACATTTGATATTCTCTTGATTCTCAAGTAATTTTCCCTGTAGAAGGACTTTTATGAACCCTGTAGTTGTGCTACATACAGTTGTGCACATTGATAATGCATTACATATATTCACATCTATTTGCATGTGTGAGAGTATAGTTGAAGGACTTTGTTAAATTGTTCTATGCAACAGATGACAAAGAATGGTACAGTGGAATCTGAGGAAGCTAACACACTGACACTGGATGACATTTCTGATGATGATATTGACTTAGACAACACTGAAGTAGATGAGTACTTCTTTCTACAACCTCTGCCAACAAAAAAGCGAAGGGCATTGCTGAGAGCTTCTGGAGTGAAGAAGATTGATGTAGAAGAAAAACATGAGCTTCGGGCCATCCGGCTGTCCAGAGAGGATTGTGGCTGTGACTGCCGTGTGTTCTGTGATCCAGAAACTTGCACTTGCAGTCTTGCAGGCATAAAATGTCAGGTAAATGTCTCTATCTTATTTAACTCTCAAGGGACTGGGTAGGTGTGCATGTTAATTATTAGACAATAACACTCGTGGATGTTAAACCAGTTATTTTAGGCCTAGCTTTATAAGGATATAGTGTACAATACCAATAATCTTCTTAAACATCTTTATTTTATGATTGATTTAGGCACATACGTTGTTCAGGGTTTGGGGTTTTTTTTTGTTCTTATGCAAATATCCTGCTCCTCATATTCCTCTTTGGCCTTTATCTAAATAGGCAGCTGCAGACAACAGAAGAATCAGTAGCCTGCAGACTTAAGGAGGAATATTACCTTTCATTTCAGAGACAATTCACATACTTTCCAAATGTGAATTATACTCCAAACTCAATGAGAAACAATAAATGACACTTTATTTAACATGCATGATGCTTAAAATGGATGCATGATAAATTTGCATGGAGGCAATGAAAAATACATCTGCTAATATAGCAAGTGTTTTTTTAACTCTGCAGACTGAAAAGGCATTTTGTATTGTACATAGTGTCCTATGTACAGCTGTAAATGTCCTTAAAGGAATGTCCCTGAATGCATTTTTCGTCTTCTCTTAAATCCAAGCTAAACTTTCTCTGCCATTTTAAATAATACATTCTCTTTGCTGTTCCTGTTTTCATCTGCACATGTGAGGAAGATGTACTAGATTGCGTTATATGGTTTTCCTCTGCATTAATATTTGAGGTTTGGTATTGCAGTGTAGGTGAAAATCATAGACCTCAAACTATGTAACCAAACTATCCATGTGGATTCAGACACATTTTTAGGAATTTATGATGGATTTCATGAGATATATAAGTTCTGCCCACAGTCTGTTGAGCTTGCAATATTGCATTTGCAATTGTCTGGAATACCTTGTAAAATGTACTTCAGTTTTTATTCCTACTTTCTGTGGTCAGGTGTCCCTATTGCCAACTTTACGAAGTTTTTTATGTATAATTTATTTTCTTTCAATAGGTTTCTATTTTCCATGATTTTTACCAAATTTTAAGATGCTTTCTGGTAATGCTTTTGCCAGGATTTGAGCACAACATAAAGTAAAGGGGTAGCAGATCCATAAATAGAAAAACTACCTATATTTTTTTATTCCACTGTGTAATGCTTTCACCTATGGAACAGAAACATATTTTTCTTATTCTGCAACATTGCTGCATGTATGTGTCCCTTGCTGTTCCTATGGGTACTGCTGAATTCCAGGGCTAACTCCTCTGAATTATTGTTAGCTTCAACTGTGCTTATAAGCATTTCTTGAGGTGAATCCCACTTCACTATTGTACTTCTCTAGGCTGTAGAGGTTCTGTTATATCACCAGGCTTAAGCTACGTATTGTTAATGTGTATTCTTTTTTTCACAAGGTGGATCGTATGTCTTTTCCATGCGGTTGCACTAAAGAAGGCTGTAGCAATACAGCAGGTAGAATTGAATTTAACCCTATCCGTGTACGGACTCACTTTTTGCACACAATAATGAAACTTGAATTGGAGAAAAATAGAGAGCAGCAAGTTCCAACACTAAATGGCTGCCACAGTGAGATAAGTGCACACGCTAGTTCTATGAGTTCAGGACCCCATCCCGTTGAATATTCAATTGCAGAAAATTTTGAGATTGAAACTGAACCTCCGGCTGCGGTTATGCATTCTCAGTCAGCCGAGGACTTGGACTGCCCAGGGGAAGAGGAGGAAGAGGAAGATGGGAGTAGCTTTTGTAGTGGAGTTACAGATTCTAGCACGCAGAGTTTAGCCCCTAGTGAATCAGATGATGAAGAAGAGGAAGAGGAAGATGAGGAAGAAGATGAGGAGGAAGAAAAAGCAGATGATTTTGTAGAAAGCATGGGCTCCCATGCTGATATGGTGCCTCTTCCTTCTGTCCTTTGCTACTCTGATGGAACTGCTGTGCATGAAAACCACTCTAAAAATGCTTCATACTATACTAACTCTTCAAACCTGTATTACCAAATAGAGAACCACGTTGCTGGCACTGCTAACCAGATCAGTGAGACTTACTCAGAAAGGGATGCTGTCAAAAATGGTAGTCTTTCTCTGGTGCCTTACAACATGACTTCAGAACAGTTTGTTGACTACACACGGCAATCAGAGGAAACGTTTAGCAGCCCTCACTACCCTTCTGCAAACCCCTCAGTGATTGTTTGCTGCTCATCTTCTGAAGGTGATAGCAGTGCGCCCTGTAACAGTTTATACACTGAGCATAGGCCAAGTCACCCTCAAGTGGAATTTCACTCATACTTGAAAGGTCCTTCTCAAGATGGGTTTGTTTCAGCTTTGAATGGCGACAGTTGTGTACAGGAGCACCCTGCTGAGAATTCATTAAACCTCCCAGAAAAGAGCAGACTGCACGAAGAGTGCATCAAATCACCAGTGGTAGAAACGGTACCTGTTTAATATTAAATTTATTCTAGGACTGACTTCCTGCATCAAAGTGCACTCACGCTGGATTTCCTGGAATCTTACTTTTTTAAGAGGTAGACAACACTTGGACTACAGTCAATGTTCCAGACACATTTTGTTTTCTCAAGCAACACTGGCAGTGATATTGCACAAAACCAGTTCATGTAAAGATTTAAATAAGAATAATCAAACTGTCTTTTGATAAAAATAAAACACCTAAGTAAAAACACACCCAGTATATTTCAAAGCAGCCTACCTATCAAAATATGTGAAACCTGCCAAGCTATCTGAATCAAAGCTTCGTGTTTTTGACTGTCGGGCCTGTGCAAGATTGTTAAAAATGATAGTTTGAAAAAATCATGTTTAGAGTCCTAATTTTCAACATATCTGAAAAGATGGTAACTTTAATGTAAAAGTATCTACTGTACAAAAAAGTTTTAATTGTTCTGTACTGTATGTATTTTATTTATGGTAGTTTAGTACTCCTGTTTTGAGAAAAATGGACAGCATGTTCATTTGAGCAGAAGATCCATAGTTAGTTACAAAGAGCATGTCCACTCTTCATCTGGCGTACCTTGTATTCTTCCATTTTGTTTTTTACATTTTTTCAAATACCATTTCTTGTAAATTATTTTTAAGTGCATTTTTAGAGTGTACTATTTTCTCATTTGCTATATTTGAAAAACGGAAGAGTCAGAAAGGGGGCATTTTACATCTTCTAGAAAGATGAAAGGTAGACAATCCTCCATTTAAATTAAAATCAGTGGCATTCCAGAGCTAGTACCCTCTCCCCAAAGAAAAATGATCTTGTATATAAAGGCAAAGCAGTAGCTTCAGCTTGCACAGCACCTTTTAGCTCAACAAATATTCAGCTATTTATGCACTTTAGTGCCATTTTGCAGTACTGTATTAACTGCGGGAACTGTGACCTATTCTGGAGAAATGCCATAGCTCCAGACTCTGAGGTGTATGTAAGATCTTAAAATTCATTGTGACAAAATCTATACCTTTTTTCCCAAGCCAGTTTATGAATGGGTCAGTAGGCAATTTGTAAAAGCAGGTTCTTGTTAGTCAGAATTTAAATGAAGCATGGAAAAAAAAAAAGTGTGAAGTATTTAGCAGTTTTTATGAAATGAGGCTGGCTTTTGTGGACTTCTAATTGTATCTCAGATTTACAGAATCATTTGGACTAATTAAGAACCAGAAGATTCAGTGAAGAAAAATAGCTTCAAAAAACTTGTATTTGCTAAAGTTTGCAAGCAGAATAGCACGTGCATCATGGGGGGATATCCCTTACCCTGTACTCCATTTGTTTTTAAATTAAATGCGAATTAAAATATCTACTGTATCTCAACCTTTAATCTATTAACAACTTTGCTTTCCTCTAGAAAAAAGAGGTATAGAAACATATTTTTATCTACACTGATAATTCTGCACTGCCTTAATTTGATTTCAAAATCTATTGATTTTAAAATTTTTGTTCTTCTAATACTGAAAACTTATTTATTACACATCAAATGGGTTGCAATGTAGACCTGTCTTGTTTGTCAAAATAAGGATCAGCATCTTAGTTTTTATCTGTGTCAAATCTATATGGTTGCAGTATGCATGTAAACACAGTGTAAATTTTAGCTCTGTAACAGTGACTCTTCTGGTTAAAAGCTCTTTAAAACATCATGTACAGTACTCCAGTAGAAAACTGCCAGACTTAAAATGTGTTTTTTTAAAAAATTAGCTGACTTAATTGTTTTTATATGAAAACTGGGCAAAATGATTTCTCATTTTTATGCTGAATTAGCAAAATATTTTTACTCCATGTAGTAGCTGGAACAGTTTCTTTATTTACTTGTTTCCACAAGAAGTCCTACATGTTTTATATGAACTGCATTGAAGAGTCCTAGTTCTCTAGGGATTGGATTTCACACTTGCAATGTATTCCATCTCCTGGGAAAATGCAGGCGTGTTGGTTATCTGGCTCAGCAATTTCTTAGCCTCAGCTCCCCTTCAAGGAAACTATGGTCTCTTTCTGTAATGGTTGAGTAGCCAGGTAAGCACATGTATTCTTCAGTTCCACACAGCAAATACTCGTCTTTATTTTTAAAGAAAAGCTTGTTAGTTCTACATCTAAGAATAGTATTATTCTGCTCAAGTAGTCTATGGGCAAATGCAGCCATTCTCTGTGTATCTAGGCATCTTGCATTAATAGCAGACTTAAATATGGCACTGTCACTCAACACCAGCACCAAAAGCACAAATTCCTTTTTTCTTGAGCTGGGGCAGTAGTTGTGAATCAGTAGCAGCTTTTTAACCTCAGAGTGTGTTGGAGGATCATGCACACTTTTACCAGGGTATTTCTCTCAGGGGAAAGTTAAATGAAATTTAAATGAAATCTTTTGTTATTCACCCCCTTACTGAGCAATAAGAAATTATTTTCTTTCCCCTGCTCTTTAACATGCAAAATATCTTTAATAATATTAGCAAGCACAGTAAGTGATTAACTTAATAAAATACATCTCAGCAAGCTTTAAAATAATGAGATGATAGTTATTTAATATTTCCATTGGCACCTGCTTCAGAGCCCAGACCTCCTTAAATCTGCATCTGTATACACTTCAAAGTACTCAGAAGTTCATTCTGTGCCATCCAGGCATCAGGGGTGACTACAGCTAAATTCTCTACAGCTTGCCCCATTTCATAACAAGGAATAGCTTGTAATAGATAGGGTAGAGAAGGCAGTGACTGTATAAAGAACTTGTGCTATACTATTTTCCCTTGTTTAAAGCAGCTCATTCCTGGGACTCAAAAAGTAAAATATTCAAAATAAAGACTTATGTTGAAAAAAGAGTCTTAACTACCTGGTGATAATGTAGCTAGTAAAACCTTTCTTTTGATCTGACCTCATATTTTTTGATCAAGATTTGATCTCAGCATACAAAGCAACCAAACCTTGTTTGGGTCTTGCAACAAATTATAAAGTCAAATCTGTTTATAATTCATGGAGACTTTGTGGTAACTATACTAATAATATCAACAAGCCTTCTAGTGGAGCAAACTCATACTGAGGTGAAAAGAAAACAAACCCAGAACAAAACAAAAATGACCAAATCCAAAACCAGTAGAAACCTCTTGTTTTGATACAGGCATAACCTGTTCCCCAGCCAATTCTGTATCAGCAAATAACAAATCTAAGGCCTTTTCTAGCATGTGTAATTTGACTAGAGTGAAAAAACAAGAGTCACAGCCTCAACCAAAACAGGCTAATTTAACTGTGAAATCTAGAGTAGGCTGCAGAAATAAGTGAGAGTGTAATTAGCCCTTGATTAGGCGTTGATGTTTTGTTTAGAAGAAGATAAGAAAGTACTCCTCAAACTTAAATCATGGGATGGGAAATGTTGTAATATTATTTTCTAGGCTAGTGTATAGTTGGTTTATATTCATATTGATGAGTCCTTTCATTTTGGGTAAGCTTATTTCTGTGTGATAAAAGTATTGTTAGAAATGACAAACAGCAGTATTTGCTTCTGTATTCCCACAGTACATAATTTGTGGAAATGTTTACTGATAGTTTTATCAGCTTTATTTCCAACACATCTGGCTACTGCTTATCATTCCTGAGAAGCCAGGTAGTAAATCGGTAGGTAGTTTACAATTACACTACCTAGTTCAGAAAAATAAGCCCTAAAAAGGCACTTTCCTCTGTTAAATTGCAACAAGATTTTCACACAGCATTAATGTGAAGTTTACCTCTCTTGGAAAAAATGCATTGCTAAAATTTATGTATAAAACTTTAACTGAGGTTAGATGTGAAATGAGAACTTCTCAGACAAAATTGCAAGAATTTCCTAAGAGGTGTAACTCATGCCCTGGAACATCCTTTAGTAAATTAAAAGCTGGTCAGTAGAAGTTTCTAATATTTCTTCACCACCCCTTTAAAAAAAAAAAAAAATAATTCTAATAATCCTTTTATGAGCTGTATGCCATTTAGATCAGAAGGTTCCAGATTTGTAAAGTTTTACTGGTTTTCTTTTATGTAAGTTCCTGCTAGTGAAACATAATTTCAGCTGACATTTATTTAAGACCATTGATTACACTATGATAACAACCATCACTTGCTACAGATAAGAGTTCAACCTCCTCACTGATAGTTAACTGAGTCAATCAACAATGCAATCCTGCCCTTTGTATAAGCTCTGCAGAAATGGATCTAGTATTCACAATACTGTTACTCATTAGATTGCTAACTTATCCAGATCCAGTTTCTAATATTATCTGGGTGTTGCATTTCAGTAAACGTGCTATCAAACTGATGTAGCATTCCCTGCCTCACCATCATGAAGGTATCTTCACAAAACACAGCTGGTTTGTTACAGACTATAGGTACACATTTGCATGCAAAACAGGATGTGATATTTTTTCTTATTTCAGATGTTCCTGACTCTTTAATAGAAATGTAGTATACCGGATAGAGTGTTTGGCTCAGAGACAGGAGACCTGGGTTTTGCTGGTTTTGCCTTTGTCCTGCTGTGTCACTTCCATTCCCTGTGTTCTGGTTTATAAGGTACTTGGGAGATACTGTGATAAAACATTAATTCTACACAACTAGCAAAATACATTTTTCCTCCTTTTTTGGCATAACTAAATTTTTGTACTGCAGACTGAGTCACTTTCCCAATAAAGCCCAACCCACCTCAGAAGTGACTAGAAATTTTATCACTAATGTGAAGAAGCAAAAGCAAGCTCCCTTTTCCATGGACAGGGTTGATAAGCAAAAATGTAACAATTAATTTCATAGTGAAAAATAGAACAGAAGCTGTGTTGAATACAAATTTACCTGTTGAGTACTTAATGTCTGAACAGCAAGATTGTAGTTTACCTGCAACACCACAGTTGGCAGCAACAGGCAGTCTTATTGCCCTGTGTGTTGTCTTTTGCTAGCTGACCTGTCAGTTAAACTCCTTGTTGCTGCTGGTTCTGTAGCAAAGCAGGTGCCCTTATTCAGAGCAAAAGCAAGAGAGACCCAAGTTATTGTTTTAAAAGGCATTGGATAAATAAGCAGCTCCTATGAGTTGTATAAGCTCACGTTCATTGTGCCAGTTGCTTAATTTTCTGAAGCAGTCAGGAACAGGGACAAGAGAGGACAATATGGTAAGTCCTTAAGTGTTTTGGGGTGTTGCGCCTTCCCACTGAGGCTAAAGAGTAATTCTGTCATCTACTTTTTATTATGGTTGCAGAACATTTGTAAAATACTTCGAAAAACTAGAATTAACTCAGAGAATATATTCTATAGAATTTATTTCTGAAGTACAAAATCTGATTATTTTTTTAAAATGGTAGAAAGCTACTGTTATTTTCAAAACAGAGTCTAGTTCATTAACATGTTCTTTGGTATAAAAAAATCTCAGTATTTGCCTTTTCAATGTTCCCAATTTTTTTAATCCTTAATTTTGCTGTTCTCTGTAATTACTGTCCATGTGCAAATTATTAATTGTTCATTTTCTCTAGAAGTGTGAAATCCAAAGCACAAGCACTGAAGTGATGAACAAGTGCAATTTAGTTGTAAAGAGATCTGAGTGAGCACAGGCTCGAGTTCTTTGTAAGTGCTTCTTGTTCACCATCTCTTCCCACTCATCAGAGGTAGCTTTTAATTTTGTTGCTAATAAACATGCCAGACTATTGTTTTCGTAGAAGGAGGAAAGTTATCCTTGAGAACTTTCTGCTACCCCTAATAGCTGATACCAGGAATTTTACAAGAACATCCAGTTCATGAAATATCCGTTTTGCAGCTTTAGTCTTTTCTTTTTAATTCCTTCCTCCCTTAATCTTAGTGTTTGGCCAAAGTCTGTTGAACAGTAATGCTTTTTATTAAAATTGAACATGAAGCAACTCTCATGTCCTCTGTGCTATGTATCATTTATGTTACATTAGTACGTAGGTAGCCTGAAACTAGTGAAAAATAGTCCCCCATTGGCTGAATATGAGAGGCATGATGGACCAATTCCACTGGGGGGTCAATAGACTTTCCCATTCCATACACACAAACAGGAAGAAAACCCACCCCACTGGCTGCAGGCATGTGGTAAGAGATCCTTGTTGGCTCCTGGGGCCTGTAGATCCAGGGGAAGAATATTGTTCATGATACAGCACAACCCAGTACAGGATGAAATTCCAAGATTATTAAAAGTGGAAAAACATCACTTACTTAGGAGAACAAAAAGTTTCCTTCAAACTACTGTTACAATCTTTTTTTTTTTTTCCAATTTAAGAAATAATAAAACTACCCTTTTATAAAACAGAAGTGAGTTAAATTTTATGAAGTAAAAGTTAAAATGTGTATTGTTCTACTGCTGTATAGTCCTTAAAAGTTAGGATGATACCTGCTACACAGAAGGTCCCAACTGACAGGAGAGCTATATTCATGATGCTCTGTACTGCTGCTTCTCAGTTAAGAAGATCATAGCCTTTCATCCACAGCTGGGGCAAGGGGACTAAAAAAAAAAGTCAGAAAGCAAAGTTCATGTATTTACTCAATTGTCTTAATTTGAATCTTACCAATGACACTTTACTGAGGTATTTTATGAATTAATATCAAATAGAACCAAGTTAAAAGAAGTTGGCCTCATATGTGTTTGTCTGCAGATATGCACTTTTCTAACAAGCTATGAAGACTGGATTAGCTTTTCTTGATGAACAGGAAAAATGGCAGAAGCGAAAGGAGCATATTGTTCTAAGACAAGGATCAAGATAATCCTTTGTCTTGAGGCATGAGTGGAAGCACCCTGGAGTGAGTAAGGGAATGATGAGAAAGGGCAATTTAGAGGAAAAGAAGGCTGAAAGAAAAAAGGAATAAAAAAGAAATAGGTGTTCTTAGAGTTTTAGCTTCGGATTTTCAAATGAGACTTAGTACATTATAGCATCTAATACCTTGCTGGGGCACTGCAAGATGACTGTAAAGAACCAGCCATCCGTTTGTGAGCCTCTGATACACAGATTGAGCACGAGTTTTCAGCTTCTTGAAGAGATTGCATCATTGTGTGCACTGGCAGCTGGTTCTCTTAAAACAAAACCAGAAGCAAGCATGCTGGGTTTTTTCAAACCATTTCACACAAGTACCACCACTTTGGTTCTCACGTAACAACACCCATGTAAACAATGCTTAGCAACTGGGCCCTTCTTTTAATTGACTGACTGTAGGCACTTCTATGGAAATGCATCTGAAGTGTAGTTTGTAAACATGTTTAAAAAGTGTTTGATGTAAAATAAACGCTAGACGTTTAACAGTGCAAAAATAGTTAAAATCTGTAGATTACAAATCTGTTCCTAAGAGCCTCAGCCTGTAATATTGTCTTAGTAAAGTTGATCTTTTAAGTTAAATTGCATTCTGCTGTAATAACCTTTTACAAATAAAATTATTGATACAAATGTACTGATTAATACCTGTTAACATAAGACATGGCAATTGGTTATTTTGAGTTCCTTTTTTTTCCATTTCTTTTTTCTTTTTTTTTTTTTTTTTTTTAATGTTTAAAGTATTTTCATTGCTTTAACAAATACAAAGTACGTAACATTTGCACTGTCTAGTCCAGCCCTGTCTTTTAGGAGGTTCATCTCTCTCTGTATATATATATTTTCTCATATGAATATAAAATTACTTTTCAAATTTGTGTTTACAAGTAGTAAATAATACACCACATGTTGGATTCAGAAGCATTTTGGATTCAAAAGCTGATGGTCTTTCGGACATATAATCCCTTCAGACGAGACCAGTAAAACTGTGGTGTAATTGCAGCCATTTGTTTGAAATTTATACATTACTTATAACTTCACTAATTTTTTAAGACAAGTAATTATGTTGGAAGTACCTAACATTTGCCATTACAGATGATCTTGCATACTAAAATTATGGAGATCTCAACAGTAAAGCAACATAGTTAATTGGACTGCTGCTTTTAAACTGTTAAGATGCAAAGGGAAAGAAAGCTCATCTTAAAATGTACATGGAAATAATTTTATGCTTCATGAACTACACATTTCCTTAATTTCCTTTTTATCTTTTCTTTTAACAAGTTGTAACATCAAAGATGCCAAAGGGTAATATAAGCTACAATAATATTCAACAGAACTTAACCTAGAACTTATGTTGTAATAATTTATTCAAATTAACTGTATTACTGTTCTGTATTTATATTTTCAGTATTTATTATGAATGATATGGAATTTGATGTATTTATTGTGGCTTATTATTGCAGTGTATATATTACAAAAATGAGCATTTTTAAGTCTTAACATTAGTTTCTTTGTTAATTAGTGGCACTTGTATCGGCTGTATTTTTATTATATATTGTACAATATATATTGTCCATTTGTTTGCAATGAAGTAAAACAGGTTTCTACGTTACATCATGGCTGCCAGTGCATTGTGCATCTTATTTCTACTATACAGTCATGAGACATTCCTCTCTTCTAACAGAGCCGGAATCAGTACTGCACCTCTTCACCCAGGCCTGCAGAGCCTCTGAAGACACTCTGAAAGTGCAAGCATTTCTCCCATTCCTCATAGTCTGACAGCGTAAGGAGAAACAGTTTTGGTTTGGTTTTGGTTTGGTTTCTTACTATTTTTTTTATTATTTAATCAGCATATAGATATTTAAGAAATTAACAGAAATGCTTTGTTAGGTGTATCTGTTGCCGTTTAGTGATGCTACTGCCTACACTTTGGCCAATGGAATAAACTACATGATTCAGCTGCACCTGTCACGGTGAATTTAATAATTTTGGTTATAAGTTGATGACAGAATCATTTTCAACAGCTGTTGGAATAAATTTTGCAACAGCTCTCTCTGGTGGACAATTTGCTGTGATTTTATACAACAAATCATTTCAGTGGCTGTAACGGCATATACAGAATACTGATACATTTCAGGACAACTGTGTAATTATTTTGAAAACTGCTGATCAACATTGCTTTATTATGAAAATACTTAATCACAGGTCTCTCATCTCTTTATTCTGATATTTAGTGAAGGTAAGCTGTACATTTGTAAAAGATAAGTTGTCCCTAAGTATGCAGTACTGAGAAATTACATGTGACTAAAATATTTGTATTTACAAAGCCTGGTAAAGATGAGACCTTGTTCTCTAGAGTATAAAAAAAGTAGTCACAGCACTTAAGGTAGCATTTATTTTTAATTTGTTAGGAGTTACAAAGAATGACAGGTTAACAGCTGCTATTGGACTGCTTTTTGCGTTGCTGTGAACTATGGTTAGCAGTGCTCCTCCAGGGCTTGCTAAGCCATGCTGAAGGCAAAAACTTCGTACAACAACTTTCAGCATTAGTGTTCTAATTCAAGACATCAGGATGCCAATTCAGAAGTAAGAAGACTTAACACTAAGGTTCAGTTATAAGTTGATCTGTTAATAGTACTAATGTAATCCTATACTCATGCTAGTGTAAATCAGGAATTTCTACCAACGTACCAAAACAAAATCCTCAGATAAGGCGAGCTGGTGAAGTCCCACTGCAGTTAATGGAGTCATAACCAGGTAGAGCTGCGAGCAACCAGCAGGGCCTCTTGTTCATGGGCTGGAGCTGCCCCAGAGGCCCTGAAGTCCCAGAACATTTAGGACCTGCTTTGTCCTGTTAGGAATAAGGGTGAGCTGTCCTTGCCTGAAAGCAAGCCTTCTTCAGCACTTGTGATTACTCTCCTGGATGTATAAGAGAGCATGATGAGGTGGAGGTTAACCCTTAATGCTGGCTTTACTGGTAACCTTCAAGGGTTTACATAGCTGATTGACGTACAATTCTTTACATGCTGTATATGTAATAGTACTTCTTTTTTCCCCCTCCATGGGGAAAGAGCATAATAACATTGCTGAAAGTGCATCAAATTACAAAAAGGCAGTAAAAAAGGCAAAGTAAAAAGAGAGCCAGAGAACCTCCTTCAACAGACGGATTTTCAGCATACTACTTGGGTGAACATTAACATCATGCAGAAGAGCTCTAGATAAAACCCACAAAACACACACACACAAAAAAAAACCAAACCCAAAAAACAAAAACCACCATCACCAAAAAACCAAACAAAACCAAAAAATCCAACCTCGTAGATTTGATTTGTTTGCTTAGAGCAGAGCTTATGATTTACATGCTTCAATGTGTACTATGACCGTGATGGCTGGAGGACAAATGAAGATATTTGCTGAAGAAACAAAGTTAATATTTTCAATAGCCATTTCAGCAGAAATTCCCAACTAACAAGACAGAAAGGAGTCTTAGAAGGAGGGTGACATGCTACAAGGTGGAATCTATCCCAAGGGAAAATTCAACTGCTTTTTAAACTGGCTAAGCTGTGGTGATATAGCACCCTGGACTTTAACAATAAATGGATTTTTCTCTATTACGTAATTACTAAAGTACATTTTGGATTATACAACAAATATCTATTGGTTTCTGGTACTAAAATGAGATTTAGCTTGCACGAGCTTTTGTTTGTATAGCTTAGTTTTATATACGCATCACAAAATGTGCTATGTTGACAGAGTACAGAAACCATTTTGGTTTCCACCAGCCTTTGCAAAAGAGATCTTCCTCTTATACTGGAAATCACCATGCAGAAAGCGTTTTTTGTTCTATTTTTTCTAGCGTTTCCCTCAGGCCTTTGACTCCAGTCCCAAGCAAGTATTTGGAATGTATACTGGAGCTGCTGCACATTACTTTTTTGGCTGCACCTCTGCCTTTTCCTTCCCTTTCACATCAAAGGCACATGCTGCCCCTCATCTCTCTTGGCCTTTGCATGGCTCCATTTTTCCCAAAACCCCGTCTTCCTTGCTCCTAGTTGCTGCCAGCAATTAGGCTTTGCTCCTGGCAGAGCTAAAGCAGAAGTCCAGCTTTTAGGCAAACCAAGCCAACCCACAGAAACCAGTTTTTGTCCCACAGCCAGCAAAAACACTGCAAGTCTGCACTTTAACCACAGGCCTTGAGTAAGTCAATAGGTGTCCTTCAGCTCTTAATTTCCAAGTACCTAGACAAGGAGGTAGCAGCCTTGATTTGCCCTAAGCTTCCTAGCTTGCTTTCCCTTATTCCTTTTTCCTCCCTCATTACACATTCCAGTCCCTTTTGAAAATATACACAGGAGCTGTAGGATTAACAGTCAGGTAAGTATGTTCAGTGAATGTTTCCTGGCCCTAGAGTAGTAGCTCAGTTCAACATTTTAGGTAAGTATCCTGTGCCATTATGAACTGCTATCCCCTGTTAAATTACAAATCTTACTATCTTATAGAAATTATGTAACACCAAAGTAAGGGTTAATACTAAAGTAAAGATTTTTTATTTAGATGGAAGGTAATATATGTGGACAAATGTTATTTTACTGGGCAGCTTTCAGAAGCAATTATACCAGCAAGTGATAAAGTATACAACTGTCTTCCTTGGCAACAGACACAGTAGCTAGCAGCCCGTCAGCTGAGGAGTTATCAGTCACAGGGCACGTGATGATTTCTCTGATTGTATGCCCATTGTCAATCAGTCATCTTTTTCCTGACATCAGTGCATGTTTGAAGTACAGAAGGTTTAGCCAAGTGGAAAAGAAAGCATATACACTTCTCAGACCTATATTATCTAGGCAGCACTGAGGCACTCAAAAAGAATCACTTAATTTAGTGAACTATGGTGAAATTCATCATTAAGAAACAAAAGCAATGCTACGATTCTAACACTAGAGCTCTTTTAAGTGTCCACATACATTTCCTGTGTGCATGCCATTCTTGACAATATTCTTCCCACCACACTTTAGTAACATAAACATTATTAATTAACAATTCTTATTCCTTCCCCCCAAGCTTTTTTTATTCCTGACACTCCTCTATCCTGCCTAACAGATGTGGTTCCTGTCAGAAAATACATCATTTCTATTTTTTATTTTGCACAAAGATATGAATTCTCATTTCCTAGCTTTTCAGTGTGAATGTAATGTTGATCTGATTCTAAACCACTACTAAATGCAATTTCCCATCACAAAAGAGATTAACCAGAATCTCCATCATGTAAAACTATTTCATGGGAAAGAGAGTTGGGCAGAAGTATGACCTTCCCTTTTTAAGGGATTTTCTTTTTGTTTGCTGAACCTGGGAGCACAAGCATGTAACTGTAGTCACTGTACAGAATGCTGAAAAGTTTTAAATCATTGTACCCATTCCCTCCAGAAAAATGAAGGGGCTGTCTAGACAGAACACAGTCTAGTCAGTGGTTATTTGCAATACAGCTCTTTCACCATCCACCTACCTCCTTCCTATTCTGTTCTTCTTGTTTGTCTTCTGGTTTCCAACCCTACTTTTGAAAAGTTTTTTCTTCCTTTAAAAAAAATAGTAAACTTGTATTAATGTCTCCCTCATGGGAGAAACTGAGCAAAACGTGCTAAAGTTGTTACTTATAAAGTCAAGCTAACATTTACATTACATTTACATTATAAAAGACAAAATCAGATACTGTAGATTTAACTTCACAAATATACTTTTCCAAAACTTTTAAAGAAGGCAACCTAAAGTGAAGGGTTAATGTTTATAATGCAGAAAAGCTTTTAAATAAAAATCCTTTTTTTTTTTAACATCATAATATTAAACTACTACTTGGAATATTATTGTCCTATTGACACAAGTGCAGTTTTGGAGAGAATGTTTTATCAGTTAAGTCCCTACTTGAAAAATTAAGGGGCAAATTAAAACACACACACACGCACACACACACACACACACAAATACTACATGTCCCTTCCTTTAAACATCTGATAGAAAGTACAGTCTCAAAGGAGATCCATGCACAAGAAGTTCAAAGGACTGGCTGTACTTCTGACAACTCCGCCACTGAAATCAAGCCCTCAGCATCTCAATCTGGTATTATAATCTTGATCAGATACATAAGATTAGAAAAGGTTAATTCCTGAAATGCAGAAGATCATTCTTTGAAAGGAAGCAGTGTCCACATTTTCTTTCAGTTTTGCGTATTTCTCAGAATTCAACATATTTAAAGAAATGTACACAGCAAAACAAAGTACAGAAAAGTTAGTATGGAATTGTAGAACATATTATAATTACTCATTAGAATTATGCTGAAAGAATAAATTATGATAAGGAAAACATCTGCTTCTACAGAAAACCCTGTGAAATAGTTTACTTTTCAGGAAAGATTGAAGTCTGCTGCTAGAAAAGCACAGAGAAGATACACAACAGCTAATACTTAAACTGCTTGCAATTTTTCTTACTGCTGCTCACAACTTTTGAAAAAGTAATTTTTGCAAAAGGAATTTTTAAAAAAGTAACTAATATTTTCTAAACCAAAAATCCTATTTAGAGATCGCCTATAGCTCTTCTAAAATTGTATTATATCCATCAATACACACATATAGATATGTATATGTGCATATATGGAAGCGCAGTCCTTAACGTAGACACAGAAGTTTCAGGTCTCCAAACAGAATAAAACAAAAAAAGTCAACACCTTCCTCTGCTTACCTCTTTTCTGGTAGGTAGTAGGGAGTCCAGGTAAGACTGGGTTGCTGTTGTACAAAGTACTGCAAAAATACAGCCTAAAATGTCACTCATACCTTAAAGAGCAGACAGTAAACATATGTATCAAAATAGTGCCTGCAAAAATAGCAAAACTCTAGTTAAACTAGTGAAAAAAACATCATGTTAGTGTATTATGAATTTTGGACTATTGACTTATGTTAGGCCAGAAAAGTCAAGAAATAAAAAGAAAGTCCTAAAGACAATTTTAAATCACAGAATAATATTTTTCCTTTCCACAGCTAGAGCTGAACACAAAAGACAATAACTGGGTGACTTATTTATTGTGTATATACATATATATACACACAATACAGATATACTGCTGTATCTAATTTTTGCAGAAAACAGTCAAAAATACATATACTGCTCTCTGCTATAATAGTCTTAAATTACCAAATACAGGAAAAAAAAAAAAAAGGGGGGCAAAGTGAAGCTCTTGTAGTGCTGCTCATACAAAAATTCCTACCTCCATGTGCAACAGGACATGGTATCTGTAAAAAAAAAAAAACAAAAAAAAAACCCAAAAAAAACACACAAAAAAAAACCAAAACCAGACAACCTGGTAATGAGTAGACGAATGATGTTTCGTGTATGCAAATTCCAACCTGACAAGTCTGTAAGAAAAACCTGACAATTTTGTCAGAAGAAATTAGAATTAAAAATT
The DNA here is from genome assembly GCA_024733675.1 of Psilopsiagon aymara. Lineage (NCBI taxonomy): Eukaryota > Metazoa > Chordata > Aves > Psittaciformes > Psittacidae > Psilopsiagon > Psilopsiagon aymara. The sequence continues at coordinate 6,825 of JANRGW010032704.1, read as the reverse complement.
ACATAATGCATTTGTGTATAAAACAAACTAGGAATTAAAAGAACTCAAGCCTTTCTAAACAGTTGGGCTAAATACCTTGTTTTCTAGAATGGTCCGTTAAACACTCTGTTTCCATTTCATATCTGGGGGTCAACACAGCACAGCTGCTACCTCTGTAATCTCCCATCCTCTTTCCATAACTGAAAAATCTTTTCATTGACCTGCATCCTATTTTTCCTCAACTCCTTCTCCGATTTGCCAAGAGCAGGTGTTGTCTTTTCTATATTGGTTTGAACTGCAAAAGTAGCAAGAATACTTTGTATTTCATTATGGAATTATGCAAATATTTATCAGCAGGCAGATCTTGGTGCAAGGCCATTTGATACAGTCTTCCAGTTTCACAGTGGCATGAATAACCTTTCCCAGTGCAGCCTTTTCAGCAATTTATGTTCACAACATAGCAAGTTATTTTAAGTCATGTATCGTCATAGGATATTCTCACAGGTGTCACCACGAGCCTCTCGGAAGCCAAGATATGACTCAAAGGTATGATTACCAAGCCAAGAAAAAGAAACCTTAAGTTAATACTTCTGACAAATTCTTGCTGGTTCTTGCTTATTCACTTGTCTTTCAGATGACTTAAAACTACTGAAAGGATTTCTCTTTGCTTTTCTTCAGAGACTCAACTCAATCAGATGATGTTAAATTGATGAAAGACAATCTCCCTCCCCCCATTAGAAATAAAAAACCCAAACCAGTATCTGTCCATTCATTTGCCAACTCTACAGATACATTAACATTTATATGTATTGACATATTTATTTACCAGGACAAAAGGACAAATTAAAAATTTTAATTTTCTTTCTTTTTGTAGCCATGACTTCTTTCCTTAATCTCCCTCCTCTTACAAGTATAGCACTTAAAGAAAATACTAAGCATCTCCTAAAATACTGTTAATAGCTGCATCTAACTAGGCTTGTTCTTACTGCTCAACTTTCCACTGTTATGTGCACTTTTCTTGAGGTTGAGATTGTTAAAGAGTTCATTATTAAGCTGGTTGCTATTATGCAGCTCCTATTTTATTTTGAAGATTCTACAGATGTTCAACACAATTTGTTCAACACAATTCTTTCAACAAGCTGCAAAGTTAAAATACCTTCCTACCATTGATGCTTCACTTCGCTACTTAACATTGGCAGTCCTAGACAACAGTACGTCTTTTCCTTGTCTTTATTCTGCTGCCTTCTTCCCTTCCTAGAAGTTCATTATTTTAATGTCATAGCCACTTTCCTCCCATATCGTAATACATGAAACTTTAAAGTTATTTTTAAACCTCCACAATTTGCATAAACCAACTAGATCTTCTCCAAATCAGAATATAAAATTTTATTCTGAAATATAACTTACCAAACTAAAGTATAATCTTATGTGACCTTAGCTGCTTTAAGAGTGGGATGCTCAATAATCTCACCTTCCTACCCTGAAGAAGACTTTTTAAAGTAAGAATACATCTCTGTTCCTAAAAAGCACATTTTTTGTGCAGAAAAGTTGCCTTTCTGGTCTCAGATAACCACAGTCAGAAAACAGGCATGATTGGCGATTGCAGTGGAAGACTAACTGCAGGGTGTTTAACACTTATGCATTCAGTAGGACAAACAAATATACATAAAGTACTTAATCAAAGGAATGCTATTTATGAAGTCATAGCTCTACATGATCTAGGGATGTCTGGTTGTGGATGTTTACAAAAATACAGTATTTCATCTGAAAGGCCAAGGTCTCACTTGAACTGATAAATCTGAGATCAATCCTTTGTAAAAGAGGAAACAGCAACAAGAAAAAAAATCACCATGCAAGTTTTTACACAAGAAATTATGCACAGATAATATTAGAAACTTCTTAGGTAAACATTGTATAAATGAAAAAAAGCGGGGTTACTAGATGACATGTGATTTAAAATCAATAATAAACAAAATGCTGAGAAAATGTGTCTATGTTAAGCAGCTCAGAAATCTATTATAACTTCATCATAAATTTTAAAGTTTATGAAATACAAAATGACCTATACAAAACAGTTTGGCTAAAAAAAAGGAGATTAATATCAGAATAAGCAAATTTTCCATTAAAAAAAAATCATATGTATTTAATTGAAAATTATTATTATCTTCTATGAATGAAGAACTGACTTGCCAGAAGCTGAGCACAGTGTGGTAGCCTATTTGGCTTTAACCTGAAGGTGAAATATTTACTTTTCAAGTGACAGAACATAAAAACCACTGAGAGAGGTTCACTGAGTAGATGATTAAAAAATAAATGAAGTTAATTGAGCATAAAAATATACATAAAGTGTCTTGTTTTTTAAACAGTATTCCATTTCTCATAACTCTACAGAGAAAACTAGTCTTCCTCAGAAGTACTCACAATATGTGGAAAAACAACATACCTATGGTCCCAAGGGTGAGAAAGGACTAATAGAATCCATAACTCAGTGGTCAATATTATATAAAGTCTTATCTTGGAAATATTGTAAACATCTTTTCTTAATTGGGATCTCATCATCTTTGGTATAACAGACCCCTAGGGAATCTGTGATGACACATTTTTTAACCAACTTAAATAAGAGGAAAAAGAAACTTTATAAATATTTTGCATCACTTAAAAATGCAGTATACATATATGAATCACAGTTTAGAATGGATCTTTAAATAAATCCTCCTGCCTATAAATATCAAGTCTTAATTGTTCTGGCCAAAGATCCACTTCTGGAAGGGGTCTGATGGATTACAGGATGTCAAACTTGGATGCTCTCCATTCCCTGTAAGGCACATATGTAGCGCCGCATTGTACAGAGTTTGATCCTAAAGTGAGTAAAACAGGAAGAAAGAAAAAAGTAAATAAAGTGAACAAACATCAAGCATGCTATTTCCCCCACACACTTCATTTTTTCTCCTCAAGTTCATTTTTGTTAAGACATACAGATGGGGTATATCCATCTCTGCAGATATACAGAGGGGGGCTAGCAAGCAAATATGAGTAGTGTGCAAGTGACGGGTAATTTTGTTAGGAAAATTTTTAAAAAAATATTTTAAAAGACACTAAAGGATATCAACTGGTTTTCTAACAGTGATATCATCAAGTTTTGATCTGGTAACTGAAAGGCTGGAATTACCTACATTTTCCTCCCAGAAATAAAACTTTTCCTTTTCGTCTGAGTTCTGTATTGTTGGGATTCTCTTTTTCATTGGAAATCAAAAATTAATTCTTATATAAAGACCACTAATAAAAATGGAGATTAAAAATACCTTCTGATGCAGCCATTGCTCTTCTCCAACAGCAAAGGTTTTCTGGCCTTTGTAGTTACATTCACGAAGCTGCACAGGTCCTTTAGAAGCATACAGGCAAAGCTCCTTCTGAATGTTATGTCGAATTTCATGGTGTGCAGAATATTCAAAGTACTATTTAAATAATAAAAAAATAAGTAAATAAACACTAACAAGAGTATTAAACTAAATTAATCCTTTAAATTTAAATACCCAAAATAATGTTTTTGTTAATCAACAATTTGAGACTAAAGAGTACTTGCTCTTATTTCTAGGATATACACTTTAAAAGTGTTTACAAAAGTACTAATGCAACAGAACGTATTTAGAAGTACTTAAATGTATAAATTGCAAGTAAGCATTATGATGCACAATCTCATTGCTTGCTCTCCCAGAAATCATATATAATTCAAGGGGACAAACTAAAGAGTAGAGATAGTTGCATGGAAAACTTTAATATTGGCATTTCTTAACTTTAAAAAATTTATTCTATTTTTGTTGCTGGATTTTGGTGGGGTTTTTTTCTTAGAGCAAACAACAAAAAAAATTGTCACACAGAACAACACTGATTGCTGCACGTCAAATTTTGCTGCTTGGTCTAAACCATAAATGTTAATAACAAGATGTTGTTCTGTTCTCTTGTGAGCTAGCCATTAGAAAAGTATAGAAAGTAAGGTTTAAAACTTCACTAATTTTTATATGGAGATGAACATGTTCCCAGCCCCAGAATATTGTAACAAGGAAGAATGATACACAATTCATGTACAACTCTGAAAACAAGGTTCTCTAGGTTCTAATCCGTTCTCCTGGAATGGAAAATTTCAGCCTACACTCCTGAAATCTGGTAAAGGACATAAACCAACTAGAAACAGAGTACTGTAGTAAGAAGGGTTAAGTAATCAAATATGCAGATCTCTTGAACATTATCAGCAAAACCTATATTAAAACACTCTGAAGGTTGCCATTTAAAGGGATTTAGACCCATTTTATGGCAGAAGGAAAAACAAACATAATTTTAGTACATTCCCAAGATAACTTAGGGAGAGCTGACAATAGAAGGATATGGCAGACCTCTTAATGTAATGTCTTTGCTCCTGCATTAATGACTCTGACAATGGGAAAAGGCTAATATTGTACTAGTTCGCATCAGAATAAAGAAAAAAAAAGAAGTTCAATATTGTAAGAAGCTAAAGTAACAGGTTATGTTGGAATACTGTCTAGTTAACCTAGACAGTATTCCATCTCCCACAAAATTTGCTTAAGAAAGTGTCAACCAGCTGTCTGAGTTTTCACAGTGCTGTCAATGGAGGGCATTAAAATTGAAGATTTTATGAAGGAAAAAAAAAAAGAGAACTATGTTCTAATAAAACCTTTTAAATATTTTTGACATTTTCTTATTAAGAATTACAGTTAATAAATTTTATTCACCAAATAATTCTTTAAGGCAACAGAGAATTGTTCATTTCTAACAGGAAAGGAGATGAGATGTTACTTTTACTATTACAGTAGCGACTGAAGGATTCTTTATCTGACATCTATTGCAAGTCATACTGTAGAAGAAAGAGAGCACCCATTGCTGCCTCCAAGAGCTATGCATCAAGGAGAGCTCTTCTCCGACAAATTCAATATTATCCACTTGCATTAGCCAGTACAGGATAGGCCACTTTGACCTCCCACTACAAGGCTGCAAGTGTGACAGGGAAGATGGCTCAGGCTTGGCCACTTGATCTCCCATTGGCCGGATTCCCATCAACATCTTCCTTGACAGCGCGAGTCCTGGTGGCAGAGAAAGAAGCAATAGGAGGAAGCATAAGGAAAGGAAGAATTAAGAAGGCAACACTTAAATTAGTAAGGCTAGGAGGAAAGGTTTTGCACTGAAAGGAGGTAACAAGTGAAGCAGTGCAATTGTGTTAAAAATCTGAATGGATATGCTGAACATAAAACATTAGAAGCATGACACAATAGGAAGAGCAGAATGAATTTTTTCTTAAACAATAGGAATTAACTAAAAAAAAAGAAAAGAAAAAAAGAAAAAAGGGAGAGAGAAATTGCATATTAAAAATTAGTCCATTGCTGTAAAATAAATTAAAAGCTTTAATATGGTAAAGTTACAGCTAAACAGATCATAAAAATCAGGTATCAAATATTTTACCTGATTTCCTCCAAGTCCGTGACAAGAATACATAATCAATGGTTTGCCACCGTGGTTGTTTTCACCAACATCCAGACACATGCGATTACCTAGATTTTTTAACTAAAGAGATGTAAACAGAAAAATAAAAAGAAAAAAGCGCACTCAGTGGGGATGACAAAAAACTAAACTGTCTCATGGATACAAAATTAACCTTTGGGTTGACAACACTTACAGCTGTTCATTTTAACTTTCTGCTGTACTGAAATCTAAAAACCTTGGTCTCTTAATTAATCTTTTCTAACTAAAAGCCTAATATTTTCATCATGGTTGTCTACAACCACACACAGGGAATTACTGGGCTACTGGTAAACAATGTTATTGCTACCTCACAATTTGAACAGAAAATATTCAAAACTGGAGGAAGTTCTATTTGTCAATGTATGCTAAACATTTGCATTCACATCTAAGAATTATTAGCTGTTTAACAATTTTTGGTTTTAGGAATGCAATATCTAAAGTTATGGGGCAGAGGTAATGTAATGGACTTAAAAAAACCCCACAAATATAAACATACATTTTCCTCAGCAGAAGCTTAACTCTGACAAGCAAACAGCTGTCCAGTTTTCCTTATTAACAGGAAGTAACAATTCTTTCAGACTTTCTACTATATAAAGCTAAATTTATCTTGATAACTCAGGAAATCTCTCATCACTGGCTTACTACTTTTGTGTCATTTTAAGTGTTAGTGATAAGCAGAATGTTTTTTATCTTAGCAGGTTGTAAGATACTGTTAAGCAAGGCTACTGTTAGCTATTAAGCAGCTTTGCTTATATTAACAAAGCTATAAAATATGCAAATAGCAAGGTATGGAGGAGAGATTCTTGTCCAGAGTAGTGACAGAAAACCCTAGTGCAACTGAAGACAGAAAAAATGCAAGTGCTATGGACTAAGGTAGCACAAAAGATTAGCAAACTTCCTGAATTACAGAAGACTATAGAAAATAATTAATATTGAACTTACATATCCAGAAAATAAAGGATTCAGGTCTGGCACATATGCTTCTGGATAAATATTACTGAGATACCAGGTAAAATTTTTACACTGCAGACGTTGCCTTAAATCGAGTCTTTTTGAGATGTCTCCAAATGTTTTCTGTTAGAGGAAGGGAAGTAAGGATGGAGGAAGAGAAACACACCAACGTTATTAATACCATTGTACATATGAATCTATGACAGTCTGTATACGCTGGAGGGAAGGAGAGCCATCCGGAGGGACCTTGACTCACTTGTAAGGTGGGCTGAAGCCAACCTCATAGAGTTTAACCATGACAAGTGCAAGGTCCTACACCTGGGTTGGAGCAATCCCAGGCAAAGCTACAGGTTGGGCAGAGAA
>JANRGW010032703.1:26508-39324 GCA_024733675.1 Psilopsiagon aymara | reverse complement strand
TTCCCCTTCTCTATATAGCTGCCTCCAGCGGTTCAGGTTTACCCCGGCACGGCGCGTGGCCATGGAATACAGCGACCAGGCGCGAGGAGCGGGCCCCGACAGGTGCGCCAGCCCCGTCCTCGCTGGAGGGGGAGTACCTGCCGAAAAAGGCCGCTCCCTCCCCTCTGTCCGCGTTTTAACGTCTGCGCTCCTCCTCTACCTCTGCCCCCCTCCTCTACCTCTGCCTCTCGGTGCCTGACCAGTGTCTGTCCCTCAAACTCCCTTCGGGACCTCCGGAAGCTTCAAAGAGACCGGAGCACACAGCTAGGAGGGAAGACCCTGAAAACCTGCCTAACCTACCTGCTTCTTCAGTGCACTTTCCTTAATCTCGGGTTTTCCTAACAAACCTAAGCTTCTAAACTGCCCGGTAAGAGAGTAGTTGCTGTGACACAAAATGCACCTTTTCTAGATATTCTCCATCTAAGTATGGACTTGGCAGGTGTAGAGGCCTGATACTCGAGGAAAAAGAGCTCAGACAGGTTCTCTTGGTTGCATTACCCCAGTAAAACCAGCAACTTCCACTAGCTTTACTGGGAACTACCTGGTCCTGCTCTCCACATTTATTTTCAGAATGTAAGCACAATCTCCATGAGATGGGCTGCTCTCCCCTCAGGATGTTTCTATCCCATAACACTGTAGTGTGTTTGATGTCCACTCTTACAAGAGGGCGCCACAAGCAGCTGTACCTGTTTCAGGGTACCTAAGGCAGGAGGACCCTTCACCACTGAGCATAGTTCCTCTCATGTGCCCTGTCTAGACGTTCAATGACCTCATCATTTCCATCCTGTCAGGAAGCAGCATTTAACAGCTTGAATTTCTTCAAAACAGATTTTTAGCAGCAGCTTTTTGGGAGTTACTGAATTTGATTTTCATAATTAGCACAACACACAAACTGTTTGATTTGTCTGTTAAGAGTAAGCACAGAATAGTAGTGGCTCCTAACGAGGCTGAGCCAAGGGTGCAGGGCAGGTTAATACAAACCACAGCAATAAAAACACAAAGCAATTTAAAACCTTCTCCTCCTTTTTTCTTCTTTTTGTTTACCTTTCTGTAGACCTCAGAATAGCAGAAAATGAATAATACAGATATTACTATGCCTTTATGGCTTTCTCAGCTGTGATGGACAGTCAGTCCAATTGTGAAACTTCCCATGTGGAAGGTGGATCAAGGCAGAGCCCATTCAAGCTGCTGAGAAGAGCAGCTTTGAATCCAAAGCATATCACCGAGTATTTAATTACTATCCCCGTGGAACCAACACAAGAGCTTATGTGCTGCCTATATTAAAGTGAAACAACGCTTCTATTGCAGCTAGATCTAAATATCCCCTGGACCATCAGCTACCTAATACAGAATAAATTGAATTATTCAAGCAAGACTCAACAGGTGGATGCTACGGGAGAAAATAAGATGGCTTACAGTGAGCTGTAAAGTAAAAAATGATCCACAGATGGCTATAAATCTACTTGATAAGGCCACGCCTACCAGACGTGCACATTCTTTGAACCTGAGGACAAAGAAATGGACCCCTGTTGGTTCTGGACAGTGGCAATACAGCTCCCAGTGCCGCCACATGCACATCACATGATCCTTCAACTGTCGCCCACAGCTGAGGTCTCGCCCAGATGCCTAGAGGCAGCCCCGGTTTCAGGAAACACTCTTCTCTTGTGCCCAGCAGTTTTCAGTGCTACGGGATGCAGGGCACAAGTTGGACATTCAGCTTTCTCCAAGCTCCCTCAGAAGACTACATTCATGTCTTTGTGTTTGGGTTTCTGTGCTGACATCAGGGAAAAACAATGTCACTGTTATCTGGCAGCTCCTCCGCATTTCTTGGTGGGATTAACTCATTCCTGGTACCACAACCCTCAGGCCTTTCAGGGAGGCCTGCCTTGTCCCCAGGGTGTTTTCACTGAACCTGCTCATGTTTTTGCATTTTTCATCGATTCTCATTAGATAAATGCTTAAACTCACTCTGTATTTTCCACAGGAATTTTTCTCCAAGCTAATGGATTTCGGAAGTCCAGCCTGAAAAGAGTTCCATTTCAAAATGACCTCATGTACGCACTGCATACTGATCACAGTGACATTCTGAAAAGACAGATAGGCATTTCTACATTTCTTTCTGATACAGGTTTCTAACACTGCACTGGATTATATGTTTGCACTCAAAATTCCTTCTTAAAATAGGCACTCTCATTCAATAACATACAGCAGCAAAACATAGCAGTATAAACCAAACATGAGGAGTATTCATTTCCCGAATGCAGCCCACCCACAGGCATTCGCTGCCCTGCACCATCCCAAATCCCTCTGCCTGAATGAGGTCTCTGCTCCCCTGGGAGCATTTTCCTTCCCTTCTCTCACCGGTGCCACAAGGCTGGACCAGGCCTGTGGCAATGGCATCAGCCATTTAGAAATAAACAACTAAAGTTGTTTTTCTTCCATCACATGATCATATCGTCCATTTGTTTGAAGTATCCAAATGAGTCAGTGCAGAATATTCACAAATCTCTTACATCATTTCTACTTCATTTAGTGTTCCTACCCTGCACCAAAAACATATTCCCGCTGAAGATTAGGAAAACTGTAAAATGACAAATTTCAAAGATTATGAACAACACACTAGCTACTTATTTATGCCAGTTAGCAAAAAATTTTAATTAATAAATGTAGTAGAAAAAAACCAAACCAAGGACAGAGTTGTGATTTGCAAAGTTAAACAGCTAAAAGAATTGCCCACGTTACATTTACTGACTAGTTTTTACCTACTGCCGATAATGAGGGAATACAGTGCTCAGAGTAAGCAGGGAATACAGTGCTCATAACTTTGGCAGGTTCTGCATGTATGTTACACTGAGCTTGAACGAAGTTACAAGCTTCAGTCCTCCAAGTACAAATTGGTTTTTGTTCTGTGCTTTTCCATCTTTGATTTTTATTGAATTAACTCCCTTATTTGCTGTGGTAAAATGGAGGAGTAAGGCGAGGAAGTCTTCCATTAGTATCCAGTCATCATGGGTGAAGTGTTCAGCTGTTTTTTTGTGGTTCCCAGTGAGAACATCATAAGAACATCACCAAACTATAGGTTATAAGTCACCCCATGTTAAAGAATTACAAAAATTAGAGTTAAAGAAGGAGATAAAAAGGCAGAAAACAGGATTAACGTACTGAACTGGGAGATTCATTAGGGTTGCAGACGGGTAAGTAAATTATAGCCCTGAAGAAATGATTTGACTGGCAAATTAATTACGCAATATTACAATGGTTTTCTCAGCCAAATTTAGCCCTCAGGAAGCAGGTAGGAGTCTGCATGACTTAATAAAAAGAGCCTCAACTGGTCTTCAGATTAATCAGAGATGAAAATTAACATTTCGAGATTTGAGGGAAATAAGAGGGTTTTTTTAAAGCTCAGAAAGATGGAATCTAGCACAATTGTACAAGTTTGCACAGGCTGTAAGGCCACTGAGACAGCGAAATGCTCCTGGCTTTCTACAGGCCTTTAGTGTACAAACTGACCTGTGAATCCATGCTAGAGGCTGATCTGGAAATGAACATGGTAGTCTTTTTAGGACAGATCATTCCACGGGACACTTTATAAATTTTTAAGGAATGTCTGATTAAAATTTTCTGCAAAATATTGTACCCCAACCCTGCAAACATACTACTCTTATTATTTCCTGACTTTTTCTCTCAGCCTTTTCCCATGCTTGCAGTTTTCTCTGTCCCTGCACACAGAAATATAATAGATAAGAATTTTTATTATTATTTTTCAGTTTGCTTGCTAAGTATCATACTTAAAAGGAAGAGATATCTTCAGCTTTCTCATGAAACAAATGTTCTTCGTTGTTCCTGGAAAACCTTTGGAAATACATTTGGAAATTGAAACACATCACCTTCTAGTGATAAGTATCATATGACATGCTCATTAACCCAGTCTGAACCATAATGTCATTACAAATATTAGGTAAGATTTTTTATGATGGCTTGAAATTGCACAACAACAAGGCAAGGCTCATACGCATCGTCTTAAACCAAGTGTAATTCTTACTTCAAATCACAACAGTGTTTCAACTTCCAGTGCTCCGTTTTCTCCAGGGGAATCTCTTGCTTCTCTGTTCTTCATGTCCTTCAGGTTACTTCTGGAATCCAAAACATGAATGCTCTTTCAGACAAAAGGAAGATGTAAGTATTTTGGAAATAAATTATTTTGAGACACTGCAGGTCTCTTCATCCCTCCTGCTAGCTAGGGGCAAGCTATCTCTAGCATGGCTGAAGAACCACAGAACAGGCATTTGTCCTTGGCAATTCGGACACCTTCCCTTGCATTGGTCTTAATTTTGTGCCATTAGCAATTATGTGGCCACAGTTTGCTTTCCATCCAAACCACATGCCAAGCATGGTGCTAACTGCAAGTAATTCATTGTGCTAAATGGTGCCAAGGTGGGTGAGAAGCAGAAGAGGGGTGGCCCATGGACCCCCTGCTGCTCAGCTTGGTATGAAGAGAACCCCAGGTTGGGATCAGGTCAGCCCAAACAGGCAGCTCCCCAATTGTTCTAATATACTACTACTACTACTACTAATAATAATAATGAAACGGGAAATACCAAAAAAGAGAGAGAAAAAACAAAAGAACCCCAACAGTGCTATACAATACAATTGCTCATCACCCCCTCACCAATATCCAGCCTATGATCCAGGTAAGCTTTACGGAGCAACAGTTAAAACATTGGTGTGTTATCAGCATTGGTCCCAGGCTAAAGCAAAAACACAGCACTGCACCAGCTACCAGGAAGAAAACTCCATCCCAGACGAACCCAGGACAACCCCTCTGCAAACCAGGGCCTGCTATACTCTGCATGCTTTCCCCTCAGAAATCATGAACATTCTTATATAAAACCATATTTTTCCACTTTTCTGATCCATGTAGGAAACTGGACTTCTTTGCCCAGGCTCATAGAGAAAGAAAACCAAACCAAAGGCTACTGCTAATAACTCTTGCAAAAAATACAATTGGACTTAATTTTTAGCTGATAGGAAATTTTACATTTACATGATGGAAACTTTACATTTAACTCATTTCAGTAATACTGTAATTACTGAATAGTGACAATAATAGTAATACTAACAATAATGATTCAGTAATTATTGTATATACTTCCATTTTATAAAAATACCAGAACAACTGCTTGTTCAGCCTGGAAAAGAGAAGGCTGCATGGAGACCTCATAGCAGCCTTCCAGTATCTGAAGGGGTCCTATAGGGATGCTGGGGAGAGACTCTTCATTAGGGACTGTAGTGATAAGATAAGGGGTTACAGGATAAAACTTAAACAGGGGAAGTTTAGATTGGATATAAGGAAGAAGTTCATTACCGTAAGGCTGGTGAGGCACTGGAATGGGTTGCCCAGGGAAGCAGTGAATGCTCCATCTCTGGCGGTGTTCAAGGCCGGGTTGGACAGAGCCTTGGGTGATATGGTTTAGCATGAGGTGTCCCTGCCCATAGCAGGGGGTTGGAACTAGATGATCTTAAGGTCCTTTCCAACCCTAACTATTTTATTATTCTATGATTCCTCTGCACCACTGGAAGCAGATTAACACAGGTACTTTCTTAGAAGAGCATCTAGAACACAAGTATCACATCCTGTCATGGTTCTGCTGCCAGGCAGCCATATTTCAGCAAATGAACCTAAAAATAAATGTGAAAAACCATCACATGCCAAAGGACAACACAAATTTGTTGTTAGTTAAAAAACTGAGCAAAGTGAAAGTTTCACTGGAAATGGACATCAGAGACACGAATAACCAAAAAAATCCAGGACAGGAGTTTATTGCTGTTACTCAGATGAACATATTCCTGTAAGGGATATACTGCATGGAGTCTCAAGTTCATCACATGGAAGAGAAACCAGTACATGTCATGGTAGCCTTTTCAGTGGAGCTTGATGTTAAACTTTCTATTCTGTTATGATGCTAAGACTGAGAAAGAAGAGATTACTCAATCAGAAAGTAGTAACGGAAAAAAACCCACAGAGAAATAGGGGAAAAAAAACCCCACTGAATTCTGTGACTAAAGAGTACTTTTTACTTTAGATTTGACTTAGATAATGTAGCAACAGGCCATAGTGTTTGAAAAAAGCAAGATCCTGACCTACAGTATCTTGTACTGCACCCCTGGAACTCAGGCACTAGTTAAATGGAGGGATTTAGGCATACAGTACATTTCTGTAAAAACTGTTTGAGATTTTGCAGTGCCTTAGGTTTTGGGGTGCAGGGAGAGCTTCTGGTCAGGCTTTCTGCTGCCTTGGCAGTGCTGCTATTCATGGAGCCTGAGCTACCTCCTCTGTATATGGCACCCTCAGCACCCATTACTTGGGAGACCCAGGTTCCACTTCTGTTCTTCCTCAGAGGCTTGGCAGCATCAGCTTGGTGACTGCAAACACCAGGCACTGAAAGCCCTGGCATGGGTAGGCAATGGGGAGTGAGCATCATGCTTCAGCTCCTCACCAGAAATGGCACAGTGACATGGGTTAGAGCTGTGTTTGGGAATGCCATCAAAACATTGGCTGAAATGGTTTGCCTATTCTTTTAAACTAGTTAATTATATTTCACTCATTAATCTTATGGGAAATTTTCCCCCTTGTTGTACCTTCCCAGACTTGGCGATTTGGATGCCACTCAGAATGAAACACGCTATTAGTAATAGCATTTAACTGAGAACTCAAGCTGAAGGCATTTCCCGAGTCTTCCTCCTATTCCATTATCCCAGTATGGACGGGTTTATTGGTAGGGAAAGGGGGTGGACCTGCCCATTCCACCTTCCTAATACACTGACAAGATTTAACACACATCCCCCCTTCTCTCTCACATCCCCATAATCGTTTCTCCTGCCCTTTCCCTGACCGCTGTTCCACCCACCTCTGCCAGCTCTCCTGAGAACTGGCTTTTCTCTGCTGGCTGCATTTTGCTCCATGACATGAACCATGCCAGTAAACATCTTGTAAGGTAGCGCCTGGAGTTCTGTTGAGTTTGCATTTTTCAGTGTACCAGCACATCAGGCTAATCCCTGCTCTCTTCCTCACTGAATACATTTCTCAACCCCAAATCCAGTTGTTAACCTGCTGCAAGGTGCGGTGTGTTTGGCAGTGAAACAAAAGTGCAGCTTTACTGCTTCAGGAGCTACTTTCTTGGTCATATTTGCCAATGAGATTCTCATCAGTTTAGATTTTCCTAAATGCCGGTCTAGTTTCTTGTGAGCTTCTGATGTCAAAGAATCTTGATGTAAGGCTGAATGGCAATTAGACACACAACACACACAGGGTGTGTTGAATAGGATCTTCATACAGCAGAGAGAATAAACTCTGACAAAGCCATTATATGACCACTGTTTTAGGTAAATGAGGGAGGCTAAAATGATATTGCTTAAAAAATTAGACTAAACTTTTTATTTCTTTAAAAACCTTAATAAACTGATGCCAAAGTCTCATGGAACTGGGAATTTGGCCAAGCTGGTTCTTGTACCTTCACATAGAAGTTACCGTTGAAACACATCCACAATACATCCGCCTCTCATTATCAGTATCAATACCAAGTCTCGGCTAATTTAATACGGATTTGATGATATAAAAATTGACTTAGTTTTCCAGTGGTGTCTTGTGCTGGAATGTTGTGAACTGGAAACTCATATATTTCTTCTTGCTTATCACATCAATATGGACTAATTTTGTTGGCTTTCACATTGAACAATCTGAAGAATATACAATCAATTTTTGATTTCTCTCATGATATGTCTTATTATTAAAGGTCTCTCATCCAAAAACTAATGTATTTTTATGAACTCATAATATTAATTTTTACCTCAGTTTTAATCTATTTTTTTCAGGTTGAAGAACCAGACCCCATTCAGTCAAAACTGGAAGAAACACCTAATTTTTTCTCCAGTCTGTCTGCAGGCTGAGCTACAGTTTGGGTATTTTTATTTCTGTCTCAAATCAGTGTTCATTACTTACTGTGTTTCAAGTGTTTCAAAGACAACTATGTGATTTATTGTGCCTTATTACTTGCCTGTTTCTCCATGATCATTTCATGGACAGGACATGGAAAGCAGGTACTTTGCATGCCACTGGGTGTATGTAAGTGCTGCGTCTGCATCACATTCCAACAGAGCCTTGCTGAAATCAGTGGTGTGCTGTGGGAAGGGCAAGAGGGGTCAAAGCTTTGACACCCTCCTCACAAGCTACGGAGATGTGGAAAATGCACTCCTCACAGCATGACTTTTAAGGCTGTGCTTTCTGCTGTGATCCCTGTAGGACCTAGTGAGCCTGCACAGCGAACACACTGGTTGTGCACAGCACACGAGCCGATGATATGTTCACCTCCACGCAAATGAACCCTGTAGTAAGTACTTATGTTAACAACTTGAAGTTCCACATGCACGACCTGTACACACCAGTGCAGCAGATGTTGCTATGCAGCTTGCTGTGCCAGGGAGCTGCTTACTGCACGACATGTGCCCAGCTCTAACCAGTATTTACTCTCCACAAAAATGCTCCTCTTTGTTTTCTCCTGATTCTTGCAAGATGTCTACAGCCGCTCTGGGAACTGCAGCAGCTGCAGTGCCAGGTCCTCCCCAGGGTGCACCTCCAGAGGTGGCAGGAGGCTGTGAAGCCCAAGAAACCCAAAGGAGGGGGAGGGTGCCCCTTGCCCAGCCAGCCTGACACAGTGCTGGTCCCCACCAACCTAGGGCTCCAAAAAGTATTGAAGGAAGAAGACCCTTGGGCACAGAACATACCTGCACCTCAGGGCATGGGCCAGAACCCAGCTGGGAGAGGAGACATGAGCCTGAGCAGACACATTGGGACCAGGAGACCATGAAGAAAAGCTGCCAACATCAATGCTGCCATGGATAGGATGACCGAAGTGTACCTGAAAGGCCAGAACAGCAAGTCAAAAATGATACCTGGGAGCCCTGGCATGGCACAGGATGCAGCTGAGCTCCCCGCCGCAGGTGCAGCCAGGTTGCAGCTCCAGAGCAAGCCCTGGAGAAGAGCTGGATCCACAGAGGAGCAAACCACTCGTCTTAGGGAGAGTAAAACTAAGGCTCAGCTGATATTCTACTGCAGTGTTTTAGAAAGGATAATTAGAAAACTGTCTCAATAATTTTGGTAAATCATTTTCAGCTTTGACTTCCCATTTTGAAGCACTGGAAATAATTAACTTTTAAAAACATAACTCCTTCATACTCTGTATTAAAGTCAGGCACTTCGAAAAGCAAAAGGTATTTTAATAACTATTCTTGTAATTATGAACACCATTCCCTACACAAGTCCTGTTTTCAATTAGCATCCTCCATTAATGGGTTTATTCTCCCTCCTATTTACCTCTAATGACAGCAGCCATCACATACATGACAAGTTTTGCAAATTCGTAACTATCATGATTGTTTTTCCTTAATTTTGCCACTATTTTCTGAAGCCTGCAGTACAGTGTGAGCCTTTTACCATGAGATAACTGGAATTCTCATGAGTCTTTTTTCCGAACTTGTATTCTGGCATTCACTAACTGCTCAACATCTGCCATGGAACTGGCTATTGAGGAAGGTCATGGTCATCTGCATGGGCGGGCAAATGCATGATGCTGGTAAGCCTATTTCTGGTGGTTGTCCCACAGCACGTCCAGGCTCCACCTCAGTGGCTGTCACACGTTCCCTGGTACCGTCAGTACCTTCAGCAGTGAAAAAAAGCTTGAACAGTCCTCTTGCCAAAACGAGGCAGTGTTTTGTAACTCAGACTTAGTTCAGAGCAATGAACGCGAAATACAGCTTGATCACCCCTAGAAAATGAGAGTGAGTTTTGCAAACCGTGCCTTCACTGAGGCTGTCTGAGCAAACAGCCAGATGAAAACTGGCCACCCCTGTGGAAAGCACCTTGCTCCAGGCCACGTTCTGGTGGAGGGGGACCCAGCTGCTGCCACGGGGTACTCTGGCAGAGCTGCCCACCAGCCTAGAGCCAGCCCTGGACAGCCTGGAGCTGGGGAGTTCTGCTTCTGCCGCAGTTTCAACCCAGGCTACACTGCCATGGAGGAGGAGTCTGGCACTGCTGGGGCTCGCACACATGGATCTCCCACTTGGCAGTTGTGAGCACAATGGTTGTCAAAGATATTGTGTAAAATACTCAAAATATCTCTATTTTGGGATGCTTCGAGGCTTACAGCCTCAATGAAAAATTATTTCCGTAAGACTGGAGCAAAGGGGCAGGGTAAGGCCCAAAGCACTTCCCATTAGCCCTTGAGCACTGTGGCTGGAACTGCATCGAGTGAGGCCATCGGCACTGCTGCTCACCTCCCTTGAAACCGCAGGCTTTACATCCACTGCTTTAGAGCTCTGTTGTGTTTGTATACAACTGTTTCATCAAGCAAGGCTGAACAAGCATCCTCTGTAGTGGTGAATTCACTAGGCCAAACTTCCTGCTTCTGGCAGTGACTCCATCTCACAGTAAATTGTCTGAGAGGTCTTCAATAAACTGCTTCTAGTTGGGGATTACAGAAATAGACTCATGGTAACTTGGTCAGACCAGACATTCCTCCAGCATTATGTTTCATATCTGTGAGGCTTTGTGCAAGCAACCACAAAGCAGGATGAATGATAACAATGCTATGATGTCCTGCGAAACACCCTCTCTCTTACAGGAGGTTTTGGCACCTGTGAGACAAAGCTCCTGATACCATGAGCAGCCCCCTGCTGTTGTTCGGAGGCTCCATTAATGAAAAACATTTCTGGGAATAATACTTGGTTTGTGTTGAGTGCCTTTCCTGGCTCCAGCTGTGAGCAGCGTTAGCCCCAGACAGATCTGGAGGCACTTCAAGAGCTCCTCATCACCCCCTTGCACAATGCATTCTGGATGATGTTGTCCACGTGAGATGGGGCTAGCAACACTTCCTGGTGCAGCCAGCTGCAGGAGAGGGCCATGCTGGCAGCCAAACACCTGGGAATTTTTGGTTTCCCAGTGTCAAATATGGTAGCGTCTTCCTGAGAATGTATTTCTGAGGACTGTATGAGGGGGAAGGATCCCAGATGGGTCTAGAAAATCCCTCCCAAAATAAGAATGTATTTCACTTAAAACAACAAAAAGGGTTCCACTTACAGAAAGTAGTTAATTAAACCAGATTTCTCTGTGTTTTGTCAGTTAATTACCAAAATGTGGGAAAATAATGTGTATTCATGCTATTATAGAGTGCTTGTGGCATAAATATATCACTTGAGTGTCATTTTTGGGGTGTCTCCAGAGGTGACGGAACAGCCTGGAGCCAAACCCTGAGACAATTCCCAAAGCAGCTGGGTGACAGCTTGTGTAGACCCCGGCCACCTCTGCCATCACCACAGACAGCTGCCAGCCATTGGGATGCTCTTCATTGCCTTCACCATTCTAATTTCTCATGCATTGCTCACAGGAGCTGCACTCGGGCAGAGGGGAGGGGTCCTCTTTGGAGGTGTGGGTGGCAAACAGCAAGAGGACTTGGAAATCATGTCTTGAGGTTCTCATGCTTTTAAATGCGGAGAGATTTCTTTTACTCCAGGCAGTCCGGATGAGTGTCCTGATAGCGCTCCCCGCAGAGCCAGCCCTTCCTGCTGCAATGCAATCCTGATTTATTCACAGTCAGATGTGCCTGCTCAGTACCTGCGGCCCCCAGTAAGCTGCTGAATGTGGAGCAGCTCTATGCTTGCATATGTGCATTCTAGGGGAAAAAAGTATGATTACGTTTAGATATCCTACTGGAAGGGCTGGAATGATGCAGCTCTGCTTGTCCACTGTCCTTTCCCTGGCCTGCTCATCAGGCAGTTGCTGCCTTGTCCAAATCACTTTCCCTGTGCCAGCCCAGTGATAGCACAGGGGCCTGTGCTGATCGTGTGACCACCTTAGGCTTGTTTTGCCCTCGTTCCAGCCTGGCTGGCATCCCTGTCCAATAACAGGAATTCTGAAGCAAACTCCAAAAGAGAAGCTGTAACAGTCCCTACGGCCTCATTACTGCTTTTGGCATTATCAAATAATTTAGGAAAACAGTAAAAATCCTATCTATATCTATCATAGTATGGATGTGGAGGTGGGGCGTGTGTTTAAGTAATATTGATGTGTGGTTTGTCATAGAATCATAGAATAATAGAATGGTTTGGGCTGGGAGAGACCTTAAAAACCTTTTAGTTCCATGCCTCTGCCAAAGCCAGAGACACCTTCTACTACATTAGCTCGCTCAAAGCCCCGTCCAGCCTGGCCTTGAGCACTGCCAGAGACGGGGCAGCCACAACTTCCCTGGACAACCTGTGCCAGTGCCTCACCACCTTCACAGTGCTAAAATCTCCCCTCTGTCAGTTTAAAGCCATTTCCGTTTGTCCTATCCCTACCTGCCCTTGTAAACAGTCCCTCTCCAGCCTTCTTGTTGGCTCCTTTAAGCACTGGAAGCTGCTCTAAGGTCTCCAAGAGCCTTCTCTTCTCCAGGCTGAACAAACCCAGCTCTCAGCCTGCCTCCGTAGGAGAGCTGCTCCAGCCCTCGAGCATCTCCGTGGCCTCCTCTGTAAGAAAACTTTACAAGGTATTTCAAACAGTCCGTTTTCTGGGCTCGGTTCCGCCCAAGGGACGCTCAGCTGACACCAAAGCCTGGAGGCGCACAGCAGCGAGAGGCGCAGAGTCCTCAAGTGGGAGCAGGCTAATTCCACGTTTGCAGCAACGTCTCCAGCGCAGAACAGCGCCAACGAGGCCAGCCCAGTGTCGGGGTGTGTGGAAAAACCCGAAGC
>JANRGW010032703.1:9090-21783 GCA_024733675.1 Psilopsiagon aymara | reverse complement strand
CGGTCTGTCCGCCCCCCCATCCCCACGCGCACGCAGGGTTTCCACGCGCGAGGCGCGGGAGGCGGGGGGGCGTGGGGTAGCGGCGGCGGCTTCGCGCTCCCGTCCCTCCGATCGCCCTTGGGAGTGGGGTGCCGCGGCGCGCCCGGCGCTTCTCCAGCCCGGGGCGGGCCGCCCGTGGACGCGTGTCACCCGGGGGCTGCCCGGTGCGGGCTGTCAACGCACCCAGCACGGGCGGCGTTCACGGTCCCGCGATCCCCGAGTGCCTCTGCTTTTCTCCCGGCTCCCCCGCCCCCCGGGGACGCGCCTCTCTCCTTTACTGTAGAGAAGGAAAACTGGACCGGCTTCTCTCCTCTTGACACCGCGGGGCAACCCCGGCGGTGGCCGAGAGCCGAGCGCAGCAGCCGGTGGAAAGTTTCCTCCCAATTTATAAAGCCCCCACTCGAGCCGAGCCCAACCCAGGCACTCTCCGCGCTCTGCCGCTGCCCCGGGACGCCTGAAGAGCCGGTCCGTGTGTCTATGTTTCAGCCAGCGCGCCGGGCAGGCTGGAGCCCTTCTTCGTGCTCTGAAGCCGCGGAAACTCCGCTCCTCGCTGAGCTCCGACGCTGTCCGCCTTCGGCTCTCCCGAAAACGCCTCTCACCCGGCTGAAGGTTTGTGTTGTTCCTTCCCGCGGTGAGGGAGGGGGGCTCCACCGCCGGCACCTTTCCCCCCGGCGGCCGTGGATCGCGGTGTCCGTCGCGGAGCAGGGCGGGACGAGACGGGCGGGCGGAGGGAGCGCGTTGTGCTGCCGAGTGTACATGACCATGTTTCGTTTCCAGCCATGCCCTGTGTTCAGGCTCAGTATGGGTCCTCGCCTCAAGGAGCCAGCCCGGCTTCCCAGAGCTACAATTACCACTCTTCGGGAGAATACAGCTCCGATTTCTTAACTCCGGAGTTTGTCAAGTTTAGCATGGACCTCACCAACACTGAAATCACTGCCACCACTTCTCTCCCCAGCTTCAGTACCTTTATGGACAACTACAACACAAGCTACGACGTGAAGCCACCTTGCTTGTACCAAATGCCCCTCTCCGGACAGCAGTCCTCCATTAAAGTGGAAGACATTCAGATGCACGGCTACCAGCAGCACGGCCACCTCCCCCCTCAGTCCGAGGAGATGATGTCCCACTCAGGCTCCGTGTACTACAAGCCCTCGTCGCCCCCGACCCCCTCTACGCCCGGCTTCCAGGTGCAGCACGGCCCCGTGTGGGATGACCCTGGCTCCCTGCACAACTTCCACCCCAACTACGTGGCCACCACGCACATGCTCGAGCAACGCAAAACGCCTGTCTCCCGCCTCTCCCTCTTCTCCTTCAAGCAGTCTCCCCCTGGCACCCCTGTTTCCAGCTGCCAGATGCGCTTCGACGGGCCCCTCCATGTCCCCATGAACCCCGAGCCAGCCGGGGCCCACCATGCTGTGGACGGGCAGGCCTTTGCAGTCCCCAACCCCATTCGCAAGCAGCCCTCCATGGCCTTCCCGGGGCTGCAGCTGGGCCATGCTCCTCAGCTGCTGGAGAGCCAGGTGCCCTCACCACCCTCGCGGGGGTCCCCCTCCAACGAGGGGCTCTGCGCCGTCTGTGGGGACAACGCTGCCTGCCAGCATTACGGCGTCCGCACCTGCGAGGGCTGCAAGGGCTTCTTCAAGGTAAGCTGTGGGTGATCTGCGATGGGCGGCGGGTGACAGGCAGGGCAGCGGGGGGGCACTGGGGCCAGCAGCCGCTTTTCCCTTCAGACGGAAATCGGTTAGGACAGAGAGCTGCGGCTGAGCTAACCATGTGGAACAGAATTCCCTGTGGTAACATTAAGTGATCTCTTTATTTCACCATCCTGATTGAATAATCTTATCATTTTAAATAGAGAAGGTCTCCAAGGAATGTAAATAATATGAATGCCCACGGATTTGTATTTACTGAGCATCTCCTTTCCTCCTCTTGGCATATAAAACACAGCCAGGAGCTGCAAGGTTAGCTCAAATGTTAACGCTATCAATTTTCTCCTGTTAAATGCCCTGGGAAGAAAAAAAAAAAAAATGAAAAAAAGAAAAGGAAAGAAAGAAAGAAAAAAAAAAAAAGAAGGGGGGAATAAGAAGACAGGGGTTGGGGAGATGAAGGTGGCCCATGAGTAGACCTGTGGACCTGACCACTGACGCTGCTTGCCTGGTCCCGTCCCCCCCACAGCGCACGGTGCAGAAGAATGCCAAGTACGTCTGTCTGGCCAACAAGAACTGCCCTGTAGACAAGCGCCGCCGCAACCGCTGCCAGTACTGCCGCTTCCAGAAGTGCCTGGCTGTCGGCATGGTCAAGGAGGGTGAGTCTGTGGGAGCCATGCTACTCAAGCCACGGTTGGCTGCCCTGCGCCAAGCCCCGGCTGAGCCCTGTCTCTCTTGCAGTGGTGCGCACAGACAGCCTCAAAGGCCGGAGGGGTCGCCTGCCATCCAAACCGAAGAGCCCCCAGGAGCCCTCTCCCCCCTCTCCCCCGGTGAGTCTGATCAGTGCGCTGGTGAGAGCCCATGTCGACTCCAACCCGGCTATGACCAGCCTGGACTATTCCAGGGTAAGCTGGACCGAGCTCGCGTAGGGACTTACCTGCGCCCCGTGGCCCGGGAGAGGTGACCCGGCTGCCCCCCCTGCCCTGGGCCACCTCTGGGGCAACCGGCAGGGGCTCTGCCTGTGGCCGCACACGGGCCTTGCACACATCAGCCTCTTCAGAGAGCAGCCACCTCAGAGTGCCGCTCCTAACCGGATTAATTGCCCCGGAACGTCTAATTTCCTCCCTGGTCAGAGTGAGGTTTAATTGTTGTAAAAACCCAGCTCTCCGACTAGAAACGGGGCTAGCAATTTCACGGGTTATATACTTTAGAGAACCTCATTAAGCGCTTTTCAAAATGGATTTCCAGTTCCAGGCTAACCCCGACTACCAGATGAGCGGAGATGACACTCAGCACATCCAGCAGTTCTATGATCTCCTGACTGGCTCTATGGAGATCATCCGAGGATGGGCAGAAAAAATCCCTGGCTTCACCGACCTCCCTAAGACAGACCAGGACCTACTCTTCGAATCTGCCTTCCTGGAGCTGTTCGTGCTGCGGCTGGCTTACAGGTGAGTGCCCGAACCCGAGGGAGGGCTTCTGGGCCTTTATGGAATCAGATCCTTTCAGGGTCCACTGATCTGCATTTTATTAACTCCTCGGTAATTAGGTGTCTCTTAAATCCTTCATTTATTGCTCCTCAAGTAATTAGTTGTTTAGCTTTTTTCACCCCATCTTCTCTTTTCATTTTTAAATCTTTCTTATCTGTTCTTTTTCTTTTATTCTCTTTCACTCTTCTCTCTTTTTCCATCTCTATTTCTATCTATATCCCTCCACCTATCTCTACCTCTAACACTTCCCCCCCTTGCCTCTTTTTCTCTTCCCCCCCCTTCCTCCTTTCTCTCCCCCACTATTCCCTCTTTCTCTCTTTCTCCCCTTCCCTCTTTCTTTTTTTTATTTTTTGTCCTTCTCTCTCTTTCTCCTACTCTTTCTTTTCTTCCTCTTTCTATTTGATTTTTGTTTTTTACTCATTCATTCATCTGCTCATGTTGGGGTTGTCACGTTCCTTCCAGGTCAAACCCAGTGGAGGGCAAGCTTATCTTCTGCAATGGGGTAGTCCTGCACCGGTTGCAGTGCGTCCGTGGCTTTGGGGAGTGGATTGATTCCATTGTTGAATTTTCCTCCAACTTGCAAAACATGAACATCGATATCTCTGCCTTCTCTTGCATCGCTGCCCTGGCCATGGTCACAGGTCAGTGTCCCGCAGTCCCCTAGCAGCTTTCATCCACTCCTGTCACCTTCCTCTTCCTCTCCCACCCGTAACATCCCGCATCCTTCTCTTTTACAGAGCGGCATGGGCTTAAAGAACCCAAGAGGGTGGAAGAGCTTCAAAACAAGATTGTGAATTGTCTGAAAGACCATGTGACTTTTAATAATGGGGGGCTGAATCGCCCCAACTACTTGTCCAAACTCTTGGGGAAGCTCCCCGAACTCCGCACGCTTTGCACGCAGGGGCTGCAGCGCATTTTCTACCTGAAACTGGAAGACTTGGTGCCACCACCAGCAATAATCGACAAACTTTTTCTGGACACTTTACCATTTTAAGACTCTTCCTGTGCACTTGCACTGAACTGAAGAGAAACATCACCTGGCTGAAGGGGGCTTGGCCTGGGCCCCTAGGGGGACCCCCGGGGGCTCCCCCCCCCCCCCCCCCCAAACCAGTGTTGCTAACTCCTGCAGGCAGAACCTGAGCGGGCATTTTGGCTCTGGGCCATCATGGATGCAGATCATGGACTACACAACACCATGGTATAAACTTTTTATTATGAGCTTATAAATGAATTTATTATTAAGGACTTCTGATTAAAAAGATGAACATATCTGGCAACGCGGCTAAGACTCACACGGTGACAAAATGTTAAGTTGACCCACAAGTCTCACCCTCCTAAAGACTAAAGTTTTCTGCTGTTAAAGAAAGCTGTAATATATACACAACCTAAATGTTATGTGGGTGGCATGTCATTAAAGAAGGCGAAGACTTGTAAATTTATCAGATGCAGTTTGGCTTTTTAAAAATTATTCTGTGCCTATTTATGAAGAAATATGGAAAACAATTCTAAAAAAATAATTAAAAATAAAAGCTAAACGTGTTTGCAAAAAAAAAAAAAAAAAAAAAGGAAAAAAAAAAAGAGGGAAAGACTAAAGAGGAAAAAAACTAAATCTCTCTGTACCAGGAACGCATGACAACTCTAGGGTGACAATGTTATAGGCACTTGCTATTTCAGTAATGTCTATATTCTATAAATAGTATTTCAGACACTATGTAGTCTGTTAGCTTTTATAAAGACTGGTAGTTATCTAAGCTTCAAACATTTTCTCAATTGTAAAATAGGTGGGCACAAGTATTACAAACCCTGAACTCCTCCCCAATGGGACACATCGTGTTTGTAAACACCGTCCGACACCCCTTGTTTGTAAGTGTTGTATGTACTGTTGATGTTGATTAAAAAAAAGAAGTTTATATCTTGATTATTTTGTTGTCTAAAGCTAAACAAATCTTGCATGCAGCAGCTTTTGACTGTTTCCAGAGTGCTTATAATATACATAACTCCCTGGAAATTACTGAGCACTTTGAATTTTTGGTTTGTTTTGTTCCGGTTTTTTATGTCTAAAATTGTCGGTTAATATATTATTTTGCGTTCGAGTAATATTTTTAATATTGCCATATTCTGTGGTGGTTTTCTTTGTACGTTTCCGGTGTGGCACACGGTACGAATCACTGCCTTTCTACCCCCCCCCCCCCGTGGTGTACGGCCGTTCGAAACGCTGATTTATTTGTTTTATTTTATTTTTTCCGTCTCGATAACTCTTTCTTTGAGAAAGACGATTTTAATGTTTACAACAATAAAACATGTAAACGAATGGAATTTCGCCTTCTTTCCGCCGAAGTGGGGAGCGGAGCCTGCCGCCTCCCCCACGCGGGACGGTGCCGGTGCCGAAGCCGGAGCGAGCCGCCCCGAGGACGAGCAGACAGACAGACGGACGGACGGACGGAGAGACGGGCGGGCTGCTCCCCTCCAGCCGCGGGGCCGCCGGCGCGCTGCTTCGCGGGAGGAAGAGGAAGATGAGGAGAAGCCGCCGCGCTTAGGTGGGTTCTTCCCCCGGCGTCGCTCCCTCCGGCTCCCCGACACCCCCAGGCCTTCACCATAGACCCCCAGCTCTGCTCTGTTGGAGCTGGGGGATAGCGCAGCAAAGTGGGGCTCTGCCCGTTGATGCCTGCGCCAGGGCTGCCCTTTCGCCGCCTTCCAGATAGTCCCGGTTCCCGGAGATCTTCCCGGAGCGGGCGGCTCCATTTAGCACTGGGAAGCTTCCCGAGGAGCACGAGGAGAAAAGGGGCTTGGCATGCGACGGGGGTGCTTACACTGCACGGGTGTCCCGGGAAAGAGGACAGAAAGGGAGGAGGGAACGCGAGTCCGGCGGCACGGCTGGAGATTTAGGAAACTTCAGCCTCTTGCGCCACGAAAAAAAAATAAATCAAATGCCCGGGGGGATAAAGTGCGACCCCCGAAATCATTTTGTCATGGAGAGACCCACGGGGGACAACGGGAGATGCGGGGAAGCGAGAGACAGCGCATCTCCTGCGGCCACCGCTCACCCGCGGAAGCAAAGGAGCCGTGCCGTAGGGTGTGTGTGTGACCCTCGGGGTGCTGGCCCGGCGGCGGGCTGCGGTCGGCCGCTCCGCCGGACGGTACTCCGTTTTTGCTGTGCGAGGCGCGGGTGAGCGGCGAGCCCGGGGGCTGTTTGGTGGGTGGATTGGTGGAAGGGACCCCCTGGGTTTGTGGGGCAGGGACTTGGTGGTTCGATTAGGCGAGGGATTCGTAAGAACGAACCGTGAGAAGGGGCATCATCCGGAGCCGGCGGTGAGCGGAGCGGAGCGGAGCAGGGCAGGGGCGGACGCTACTGCCGGCGCGGGGCTGAGCTCGCCGGGACTTCAGCTCTCACCACAGCCTCTACCGCTCCCTTTCTCCCCTCCAGCACCAGCTGCTTTCCCTGAGCGCTCAGCGAGGCGGCTTCATCGAGAACTTTTCCTGCGCCGTTAATGACCCGCAGCTGGGGTAGAGTAGGAGCTCTCCCACCGGGGTAGCCGCTTCACACTCGGCGGTTCTCTCTTTTCGCTGTCGGGGGTTATCGTCTCCCGGCCAGCTCCCAACCGGTGGGACCGGCGCGGCACCGGGGGACCAGGGCCTGGAGGCTGGGGCTGCCCGGGGCCGGGCGCCAAGCACTAAGCACTGGACACCGGGCGGGTAGGTCGAGCGGGCGAGTGGCGCGGGAGGACGCGTCCCGGTGCCCGGCGTCCAGCGGCAGGGGGTCTTCCGCGGCCGGCGGGGCAGAGCCGAGAGGAAAGGGCTGCCAGAGTCTCGAGGCTCCCTGGAAGGAGTCTGTGTCGTTCCTGCCTCTGCAGACACCTGGGAAGGAGAAAGAGAAAGAAGAAAGGAGAAGGAAGGAAAGAAACAAGCAAGCCCTGTGTAGACACTTTAAAAAAATGTTTGTAGTGGAAGCTCAACACAGAATATGGAACTGAAGGGGTAATTTTAAGTGGTAGTATCACTAGGAGGATTTATGAAAAGGCTTTATTTCTGTAAGCTTACAATATTTTCGATTAATAACTGTCTTAATTATTTTAGCTCCATGCTGGTTATGAAATCTGTTACTGCTTTTTCTGTTTGTCTAGTGTGAGAAAGCAGACAAAACCCATTCCATTCTGTTCCCTCAGGATTTCCTTTTTGTAGTTTGTTATCAGGCCGCTGGGTTGATTTAAACCTCACTTTTTTCTCTCTCTCATACAATTGCACTGTCCGCAGTAGAGTTAGTCCTTCAATGTACTGATACATGCTTTATCTATCCTGAAGTCACATTTCTATCTCCAGTGAAGCTCATGCAGTTGTGTGGTGGACAGTCCTGTTCCTCTCCAGCCCTGGGCACCTTTCTCCTCCTGCTGTGGAAGGATGAGAAGATTGAACAAAGGTGTGATTTCCCCCCCCACACACACACCAGGGTTTACACACTTGACAAACAAACTGGGGGTGAGCTCAGGGCAGGTGTTTGCTTATACAGTACATCATATTCAACTTGAGATATTTAGTTTAAGCTTCATTTATCTGGGGGCCTGGGTAATGCTGTGTATGCCTTGCATGTGTTAAGCTTCAAGTTCCATCAAACTGTGCTCGTCTGAGGAAATTCTGATATAATTCACCACTGGTGACTTAGGGACAAGAAAGTGTCGCAACATATTCTGAAACCACCTTTCCTGAGCATAGCACTAGGAAGATGAATTACTGCAGGCACGAGACCCGTGTAGGGGCTTTATTAGTTTTGGAATGCAATCAGCAACATTTGCTTTCTTAGTCTTTTACCTAATTATCCTCATTGTATATGTCACATACATAGCGAACAGCCAAGAGGAATTTGTGTCAAAGCTGGAAAATTCATGTTTTGTGTGATTTTACCCTTCTGACTTTCCTGTGGTGGTAGAAATCCCTGTGCTGGCTGCATACATAAAACACTTTGGATGCACCTGTAGCTGATTTTTTTTATGTATAAGTAAACCCACTGCTGCATAATCTGCACTTGCTGAAACGTTAGCCCTACGTAACCTTTACAGCTGGTTGTGGTGCAGAGGGAGATGTTGGTATTCATGAATGTTTTGACATATTTGACATTTTCTATATGGTGCGCTCTCTCTCTCTGTTTTTCTGATTTCCTCCCGTCTTTCCTCCCCTATTTTAGTAGTAAGTAGTAGCCTTTGCCAGACTGTTGTGGTCTGGGCTGGTTTGGATGCAGACAATCTGCAAAGAAACTTCAGATTTGTGGGTTTGGGGTCATTTTGGTTGTTTGATGCTTTTTTTTTTTTTTTTTTTTTTTTAATTTATTTCAAAGTATGTTTCTAGGTAAGTTATGGAATTGTTGCATTTTAATGTGGGGTAAGTAGGACCAGAAGAGCTGGTTTTGACAAAACAGGTGATTTGTGTTCTCTTGTAAAAAAACCTTGACAGGCATACAGATTTGTAAAAATCTGAAGGCAAGGGTTTTCTGCACAACTGGAACTTAATGCAGATGCAATACAAACGTATTGGGTTTATTACAGTACTAGCACGGCAGCCCTGCTTAATTCAGCAAGACGATTTGCGATTGCTTGAGTTGCAAGTGCAGTGTTTTCTGCAAGATGGAGAACATGTCAGGCTACCGAGTGACTGAGGATAGAACTAATTTTGGACAAATGCAAACAATACATTTAGCTGAATAAGCCTCATGTCTATTCAGATAATTTCTAATTTTTATTCCACACCTGTATACAATATTTTTTGTATGGCACCGAATCTCTATGGTAAATTTGGGACCCTCACTAAGATGAGAGAGCTTCTATAATTTTATCGGGTGTTTTGGTTAATTAACGCTTTTCTCCTCAGCTCCCTCTTTCATGATGGAGTGGCTTTGAGGATGCAGAAAGAGTTTCTTGTTTCTGTTTAGGAGAAATGATACTTGAACAACTTTCTTATGTAGCCACACAGCTTATTTGTCTAACCTCTCTTGGCAGAGCTGGGGCCTCAGTCCCTCCGGTTCATGGTGGTGGTGGCTGTTACAGTCAGTTTTCGGCAGCAGTGGTGATTGCTGTGTGTGCTGGGTTAATGTTCGAAATCGCAGCACTTCAGGTTTGGTGATTGAAGTAATGGCTTTAATAGGACAAATCTGCTCTACAGCACTGGCGAAAATAGCTTTAAATGCTTGTTGCAGATCTTATTAAAGGCATAGGGGCTTGCACATGTCAATAAATACTAAATAATGTTACTTAGCTAATTTTTTCTCAACTAACTTGGTTTTCTACAAAGAGACATCAAGACAAAGTTTTAATAGAATAATAGAATACTATCATTTTAATGTTCCATGCAAATTACACTGTATGCTATGACAACCTAGAATTGTAGACAGTAAAATGTATCTGTAATCCAGTTGTAAAATAAATGGTGAAAGGTATTTTCCATGTGTTCCCATTCTCCAAAAAAACTTGCAAAAATTGTCTGGATCTGGAATCAAATGCAGAGAAATGCCTGCATTTTGTTACTGAAAGAGCTGCTCAAGAGGTGATATGGTGGTTGCACAGATGGATTCTAGGGTTAGGTGGTGGTGGTGGTTGCCGTGGCATGCAGCCAAGAAGAGGTGAGGCCAGTGCTGATCATGGCCCATCTCACTTAAAGAGTTAAGGTATGTACCTGAAACCAAGAGACCCTCCAGCTTCTTCATAAAGAAATAAAGTGAAGCGACAAGCTCTGGAGCAAAACATAAAAGGCCAGCAAGGGCTTCTGCTGCAGGAGGAGTGAGTGGATGTCAACAGTCCCTCAGGGAATGTTTTGGCTCTGGGGAGGGGACACCACTGTGAGCCAGGGATGGGCTTGGGTCATGGTGTGGGGAGTGGAACTGCCGCTAAAACAGGATGGGTCTGCCTTTCAGATCAAAAGCAGTGTCTGCTTGGTTGTACTTGATCTGGGCTTGGAACGCTGAGAGCAGCCACAGTATTTGGTGGATGAGCTGGGGTAGATGCTGTGTCCCAACAATCTCCACACTGGGTAAGGAGGAAGCAGCAGCTGGAGCCCTCCTGAGCTCTTCAAAGCCTGTGGCTGTGGCAAGGTCTGCTCTGTGTATCATAATGGGTACTCCGCAGCTTTGCAGCACTTGTACCCTTGCCTGTTTGGCCTCTTAAATGTGCTCCTGGGAAATGGGAAGCATGAGCATCTAGAAAGAAAGGTGTAAGCTTCAACCCCACTTGCTGCACAGAGGCAGGGTGTCACACTTCTCTCGGAATGCCTGCAGCTGCCACTACAGGTCTCTGCTGGAGGCTTCTGCAGGGGATTCTGTAGCTCTAACACCCAGGGCTCTCTTTGTGTTAACACCAACGTGGCTAATTCTGTAGGATTGCTTCTAAATGTTATTCTCTTTCAGACTGTCCCCCAGTTGGGATGGATAGACATTTTTTTTGTCCCAGATATTTATCCTGATTTTATCTCCGCTTGCTCCTTCTCAGCTGCTATGACAGTTCCTTGCCTCCCAGCAGAAGGGCAGGTGAGCAGCTCTTCCTGGCAGCCTTGGCCAGGTCACTTTGCTCCTGGGGTAGAATCCAGCGGGGCTAAGAGGTGCTGAGCGTGGGGGGTACAGCCTGCAGTGAGATGCGCAGCCTCTGTGCTTGCAGCCTGCGGAAGGCACTTGCTGCACTGGCATCAGGGTATCGCCTTAGAAAGCTCGGGGAAGCAGGTCACCTTGCAAACTCTGATTGTTTTTTATTTTTTCATTTTTTTTTACAATATATCTATATGCACACATATTTTCTAAATGTATTTCTCCAGTTCTAAGCATCCTTTTTGTAAGCAGCCATACCTGTGTCAAGCTGCTGGGTGATCTTGTTTCAGAGTCATTTAAGTAGTTTAGCATCCTTAGTTTTGACAATTTTACCCTCCTGTTGTAAGATATGGCAAACATAAAAGAGTAGAAACAGGAATCTGCTGAGTCCATGGACATGGAACATGCTGCTCCGCCAAATAATGTTCTTTGTGGGATTTTGTGAAGATACTTAGTGAAAGACCAAGAGTCTCTTATTTTCAAAATACAGCATTTCCCTACCGTTGCAGCTAAGCAGTTTGAGAAGCTGAGTGACTGGATGCTCTAATATTCCTTTTGCTATTTTAGTGTAAAACTATATATTTTCCTAGATGATGTGTTCAAATAATATGGATGTGATTCCTGAGTACTGGCATTACTTCCATTACCTGGCTACAAATTTGGCTTTGAAACTGGACTCTCTTTTACAGACCTTAGGCACATGAGTATCCTGGCATTAACAAATTGCTGAAACTAAGGACTTGTTAGTATAGCATCATATATGTATATAATATATACATACGTATACACGCACCATAAATGGTAGAGGGTCCCAAAGAACAGAAACTCCAAATCATGTGTCTGTAATATTTATAACAAGAACAATCTACTGTGCAACTGAGAGCATAAGCAAAGAAATAAAACACAGTTGTGCCTATTGCAGATTAATTTCAAGTCATATAGTGACATCTTTTCTCCTGAAAAACATCTATAAAAATAAAGCTTTGGGCTAATTTCTGAAGATGGAGCTTACAGAACTTGAAAACTGCAAAATTTGTGTTTAATTCCCTAACAAAAGAAAACAAATTTAATGTGTTCACATTACTTCTGTAATTGTTTGTAAGTGGTCAGTATGGCTGTGAAGGAGAAATACATGTTTCCAACAGGACATTTGTTTGAATTGTGTTTTTAACAGAAATGCAAAACAAATATGAAATAATGGCATAAAGTAATCTGGAAAAAGTTATTAGTGAAACCAGTGAGATTGTTAGCTAAAATGAATTGCAAACATCTGCTGTCTGTGCCTTTCTTAAAGTCTTAGGCAAGAAAAATGCAGATTTAGTAAACAAGGGGTGAAATAGGAATGATTATTTTTGTAAGCCTAGAAGTAGCTGTGCTGTGGAACCTCCAAGCAGGTTTATTTTCTGTGGTGATCAGAGGATGCACAAACCCTGAGAACGTTTACAGATATTTTTGCACTGGAGCGCAATTTCAGAGAGAAATCCCATGTTGTTTTTATTCGTACATCCACAATTCATTTACAAGTCAAGCAAATATTTAATTGGGATTAATACTGCAGTATTCTTTCTTCAGCCAAACATGGGGAAAAACAGGAGTGCTGAGGCTTTTTTCTTTTTTAATGCAGAAGAACCCATGCCATCAAATACAGTGGTTTAGGCTGAATTACAAAGCAGTGCGTGGGGATGTGGAAGACAGCAACACACTTGACTTGTAATGTGGTGCCTCACAAAATCTTACATGCAAGATGAGTTAAAAAGGGCCAGGCTGTGAGCACCTTGGCATGCCTGGGAGGGCCACAAGTGGAACACCAAGGTAAGGCTGGCTCTGGGCAAGTCTTTTGGGGACATTGGTACAGCTGATGGTGGTAAGCTCACGGTGTTTGAGCGCCTGCACTGGTGATTTGGAAGGCAGACAGCAAGTCTGTCATTTTTTTAGATGAAAGTAATATTTTTTGTGGGTT